>JAUELE010252468.1:0-10785 GCA_031471655.1 Diodora aspera | reverse complement strand
ACATCACATTGCACTATGGCTGAAATATTGCCCCCTGCAATGTAAAAATCCATTTCACTCACTACTCTCCAGGCTCAACGTGACTTAACTTCGCAAGCTTGTGACCTCTGTGCATTGCACTAGGCCAACTCACCTCACATGATGTGGCTAAAAGATTGCCTAAAACAGCATAAAATCCAAAATCACTCTCACTCGGTCAAAATGACTCACTCCCAATGGCTGGATATTGCATCTGCTGTATAAGGTCTTGTTCAACTTTCAGCTAGGGAATGAGGTGAAAGCGATCAAGACGGAGCTGAAGAAGAAGAAGTCCCTGCTCCAGATGGACGAGTTGAAGTGCAGGAAGAGGGTGCTCCGAAGAATGGGGTACGCCACCAGCTCCGACGTCATCGAGATCAAGGGAAGAGTTGCCTGCGAGATCAGCAGGTTAGACCCAGTTTACCTGATTCAGTCTTTGTTTGCTTGCAAGTTCCAACCTGTGGGGATTACGGAGATTGGCATTGTCATTTAGAATAGGGCTTCTGTAACCTAATGCTTGTCGTAAAGGAGACTAAAATAACGGAAGAGTTGCTCGTGAGAACAGCAGGTCAGACCATTATCTGATTTACTTGTTTTCTTACATGTTCCAACTTGTGGATCCTACAGAGATTGGTGTGTAACACTTTAAATAGGGCCTTAGGAACCCGATGCTTGTCATAAAAGGAAAGTAAAATGAGAATATTTTTTTCTACTTTTGTTTCTACCAATCAAATCATGTGGTGTCACCTAGGAAGAACCCTGTGGGGTTCCCGGGGGTTTCGCTCTAACACCAGAAAGAATAGGACCCCAGTATCCTCATGCTTGCCGTAAGAGCCGTCTAAAATATGGATATTTGCTTTCTCTTTCTTACTATCAATCCTGTGTTGTCCCTTTTCCTGATATGCCTCTTGCACATCACATAGCGCTATGGCTGAAATATTGCCCCCTGCAATGTAAAAATCCATTTCACTCACTCACTTAATTGAATTTAAAATACAGACCGATCATTAATCCTGCATAGGAAAATATTTCCTTTGCTAATTCTGCCAAAGCATTGAGCAGACCCAAGCAAGGAGGAGTATCATGGAATACGATCGGGACATGTTTTCTGCGGCTTAACTGATCGTCATGACTAATATCTAGCTCTCTGTTACAAGTTCAGAAACGTGCTCACGTGCTCACAAACGCTACAGTATGTCTGGTGCCATCTGTGTGAAATAAATAACATAAACTGTAAAACATACATTGTAAAAGTGCGTGCCTAACTAAATAACGCCGTATTTACTAAGTTTGCAGACGGATTTATTTTCTACTTTCAAGTAGCCGGCCTAATTCAGAATCTTTCTCGGAGAGTTTACCCAAAAAATGTTCCGTTGATTTTAAAATGCTTTCCGAATATGAACCCAGTGCATTTACTTGCAAGTGTAACGTTTCAAAAGGTTTACGAATATTTTCAAAATTCTGTTGGAAAGTTCGGAATGGTTTGTTAATTTATTTTGTCACCTGGGAGTCAAGAAGCTGTAAAACCGACAAACATGCTGTATCGTTTGTGCATTAGTCGTTGTACGTACAAAATTGTATGCATATTTATTGTTCCATAAGCTTTTTTGTTTTGAACAGAAAACACTGAGTTTGACCACGTATCCAACTTTAAGACAGTCATTATTTAATTCACTAATTGTACCCCATAACTAGAGTACATCGCATCAAGGGTGTCAATCGTCCCCTCTCGAAACCATTCAAAACTATATTCTCCTGTCCTTCACCAAAAACAACCCTGACAGTCAGGGGCGTAGCTCTCGTTAGGCACAAAAAGCACGTGCCTACACATATATTTTTGAACCAAAAATTTGTTGTTGGAAATTTACCAAAAAAAGCTAGCCTAAAGGTTTTTAATGGTCTGATATCAACCTGCTTATAAGAGTGGTTTTCCTTGTATTTGGGAACAGGGTAGGTAACTCTCAGTGGACTTCATCTAATCTTCATTCGGGCAGTAGCGGGAAATTGCATCTCCAGCCATCTATAAAAGCAAACATTTCTTGGAGGGGATGGGGGTGGGGTTTTAAATCTTCAATAGTGCCTACACATGCATTTAATTCTAGCTACGCCCCTGGCAGTCCTTAAATTCCTCTCTAGTAAATTGCATTTTATTACCTAGGCCTGCACTGTTACATGTAGCTTTGAAATGATACTTTAGTTTATGGTCGACTGAAATTCAGGTGAGAGAACATTTACCTAAAGCTTAATTAAGCAGCGTTTAAATAAAATGTATTGTTCTTATTTTCAGTGTATGTTTCTATTACAAGCTATGGCTTAATTTGGGTATTTTTGGAGATCGAGGCCACGTTGTTGAATATTTTCACCATGTGGCTGATATAATGACATTTATCGACTAGATAATAGTCGATAAAATTCTGTTTTTGGATAACACGACGACCCAAAACTGTAAAACAACAGAAATCAGTTTTAGATATAAATATGACGGGTCCTGCTAAAGGCCGCCTTCAAAACTGCAAATATTGTCAAAGTCCAAAAATGACCAATAAAGAAACATTTAAAACAAAAATAGGTGGTAAGGTGTATATCTTCTAGAAAGAGCTCGATATCATGAGCACATGTATTGGTGTTACGGTGGGAAAAAGTACATATGTTCGGGAACTTCCTGCTTTTAAAATTCCGATTTAAGGGGAGATAACTCTATGAAAAGAGTAATTACTGCGCTTACCAGCCAACTGAGATTAAGTCTTGTAGGAAAGATCAGAATCAACATGAATTATAAAACCCGTCAGTTTCACGCCTGAATGACAACGATCTGGGGTTTACTACGCAGAACTAACGTTTAGCCAAGTTTTGACAGAAATTTAAACGGATGTCTTTCTTAACGATGAGACGGAATGAACGTTTAATCACGTGTGGTTCCTATGTAAAATTACCAAACTCCACACTTCGCTGATTTCGTTAATACGTTCGTAAGGGGAAGTATGTAATAGAATGGTTTGCCCGCACGACTTACAAGGTTTACGAGCATACTTTTTCTAGAACTACGTGTCATTAGAAACAGCTCTATTGCTCAACCACGTGGTTTGAATTATGATATCCCTATATTGGCCAACATAAAGAAAGTTACACAGCAAATTATAATACATTTAACATTTCACACAGCACAGTATGATATCCTGTAACTTGACATATTATCATTATGGTGTCGTATGACTTGACTTATTATATAGTATGTTATCTAACGACTTGAAATATTATTATGATATCATACAGCTTGGCATATTATTAGGATATCATATGACTTGACATATTAGTTATTATGACATCATGTGACTTGACATATAATATCACACCATACGACTAAGCGTATTGTTATACATGTATCATATGACATGACATATTATTAGGATATCGTATGTCATATTATCATACCATATGATTAAACATATCATTATGATATATAGAAATTGATATGTCATTATGATGTCATATGAGTTGACATATAATTTTTCATATCAAATGACTTGACCTAAAAATTATTATTACGATATACATATAATACAACTTGGCATATCGTTATATCATATGACTCGACATAATATAGACTAACATTTAGTCACAGAAATAAGATTAATCAACACAATTGTGTTCATAATACCAAAAGAAACCCCAAGTAATAAAATCAGAAAAGGAGCCGAGAGATATTCCTAATTTCCGGAGCTGAGATTTCCTAGACCGGCTAAATATCTAGACTTGGCCAGGCTCCATGTTCTTGTATGCTCTAGCGTCTGGGAGAGAGACTAGATATAATATTATGATAGCGTATGAACTGGCACATTATTATGATACCGTACAACTTGGCATATTATTACATACGACTCCCAATTGGGATCAAAAGGATATGATACAACTTTGCATATCATTGGGATATTATAGACCTTTGCATATCATTGGGATATTATAGAACTTGGTAGATCATTGGGATGATATACAGCTTGGCATATCATTGGGATTACACAACTTGGCATATCATTGAAATATTAAGCAACTTGGCATATCATTATAATATTATGCAACTTGGCATATCGTTGGGATATTTTACAACTTGGCATATCATTGGGATATTCTACAACATGCCATATTCTTATGACACATTATAGGCATATCATTAGGATATCATACAATTTGGCATATTATGTGAAAAATATACAACTTGGCATATCATGGTGATATCATGCAAGTTGGCATATCATCAGAGACAATAATACTTGGTTTAGGATATCAGATAACTTGGTATGTCATTATGACATTATACAATTTGGCGTATTATATTATGCCATAATACAGTTTGAGATATGACATATGGCCACAAGAAAGTCTCCAGCAACGCATGTAATCCCTAGGTTTGAAAATTTAGTTAAGGAACATCGATCCTATATAATAGTTGATTGCCTGTCGAGTCCGATTCATGAGTTCGCCTATTAATTCACCCAGACCCTACAGCATACAAAGAAAATGGAGTCTGCCCAAGTCTAGATATTTAGCAAGTCTAGGATTTATCAGCTTTAGGAAACTAGGAATATCCCTGGGCTCATTTTCAGGTTTTAGTATTTTAATATTTTAAGTAAATAATTTTTGTAGATTAAACTTATTTCTGGGACTAAATGTTAGTCTAGAGTTCGCTCTGTATCACACTGAGACACTGCCAATGGTGTCACCTTGGGCAAGTGACTTTTTTTTATAAATTGCCTCGGTCCAGCTGAAATCGGGTACCTGGTCGGAGAGATATGGGCATATTATGTTGACCTTCAAGCGCCTAACATGCACCTTTGTATGCTTCCCAGGGAGTTGAGGAATAGTGTGGCTATGGTGGGTTGCTTCAATGACCAGAGTAATAATATTAATAGCGCTTTGGGAAAACGAACTCATTTTAGGGTAATTTTGCAGGTTTGAAACAAAAAATAAACACGAAAGAATCCTAGAACGACTGTAAATTAATTCGAACCTGTAAGTCTACCCCTGGGAAGATGGTATATTGCATAACGATGTCTTTAAGAGAGGAAGGTGCTTAGACAGAATACAACGTGGATAATAAATCCTATTAGAGTCATATTAACCTGTTAACTACAGCTCCACGCACTGATGGACGGAAGCGCTGTGAGTATAATTATGTCTTTATACTTCCCAAAAGAGCAATGCTAAGAGCTGAGATGATGTAATGCATCCATTACATTGCCGAAACATGCGAGGAAACGACATGTTTTCAAAGCGTTATGAGTGCTGTCTGTCCTCAAGACACAAAAATGAATGTGCAACAACACAGACGTTCAAGTGGAACGTAACGTGACGTTTACAAACTTGGCGCCTCTTCAGCTAAGATGCTAGAGAACTGGAGCCACGGGTCTTCATCCGCAATAGAAACTGACGCACGCCAGCACACTTGGCGTACGCCAAGGAGCACTATTTAGTCCTTGCTTTTTTCAAATGTTTTCAAATTTTTTTCTTCCGGATCATTAATTTCTTTCTCTAAAGACGTCTGAATGCCCAAATCCATGTTACACATGTACATATGGAAAGGCAGTCGGTGCATCCGTGTCTAACCTTGTTTACCTCAAAGACTACTTACCGCTGCGTCGGCACCGCTGACAAGAGTGTACTGAAGACTGTTTATCAAAGAGTCTACACTGGGGTCACTGGAAACACTGTCGTGAGCCGACATCCGAAGACCTTGGTTCGAATCTTGTTGAGGGACACTAGACATTTTCTATGAAGGAGTCACTCTGGATGAGTCTGATTTTGCTGTCTTGTTGTGGCATCATCCATGACATCAACTTCAGAATCTCACAGGTTTTACCGCATCAGATCATCCAGCTTAGAAAAAGTCCATGTTCGATTTCAATTATAGCGCAAAAGGACACTCAAGGCCACTCTCATGAGGAGTAGTACTCAGAAATGATTCCTGTATCTTCTCTTAATAATGACACGCGTTTTTGTGCAAGTAGGAACGTATTTTCCATTCCATTAAATTGCTTTAAGACATAACTGCGGCTGTAGTTAGCATACTTCTAAATAAAGTAATATGCATATGAAGGATAACCCTGTGTTTGTAAATCATACACTGTAACGCAATATTTCTTGAGTCCGGCAGTTGCAGATGGATTTATTGTATACTTTCAAATAGCCAACCTCATTTCGACTTTTCTCTGAAGGTTGAGCGAAGCATGTTCCGTCGATTTTCCGAATATGAGCCCACTGCATTTATTTGCAAGTGAAATGTTTTTGAAGGTTTACGAATATTTTCAAGATTCTGTCGGAAAGTTCGGAATGCTTTAAAAACCCCATTTAGTTTGTCTCCCAGGGGAGAATTAGAATATTCCAGAGGGTGTATACCGGACAAACATGCGGTGTATCAGTCATCGTATGTACATACTAGTATCTATATTTATCGTTTCATGTTTTGACCACGTATCAAACTATACTGCCGGGCAAAAGAAACGATACCAAATGATTTCAGTTATTTTCCTTCACGTCTTTCTGTCATAGCTTATCAAAAGGATGATAGGATTTCAACGAGTGTAATTTGATTGACATCATATCGTTGATAAAACTTCCCAATCTTGAAGGGATATCTCTTGCATTTCCAACGCAATTGTGAATTTATTCAGTAGCCTCTCAAAATCTTGGCATCGTTTCTTTTGCCCGGCAGTGTATGATAGCTTACAGAGTAAATTGAGAAAATACTCGTGAATATAAAAATATAGCTTTGCGCCAAATATATTATTTATCTAATATAAAATAATATAATTCTGGAAATTTGCTGCATATTTGAAGACCGCAAAGAAGACGCACATGGCTGAGAAGGGAGGCAACTCTGTTCACAGTTTAAACTATTTTTGGTTAATATGAAATGTACCGTTTACAGAGAGTTATCAAGTGTGTTGGTTTTAAACATCAATGCATTGTTTGAAATGGAATAAAAATAGTAAACAAGACGGATACCGACAACTTAAAATTAAGTTTGATGAGGTATTCGGTTCAAGACAAACACTGAATTAATTCAGAAACGCCTACAGTTCACAACTGTATCAGCAATTGTAAGGAACGTGTACAGTGTAAATGAGGCAATTTTCAATCTATTCAAGACTACCTCCATCTTTCTTTAAGAAATAACCACAAGCGATAGCTACCTGTTTCACCTGTCAGGTGATTAATGTGATTTTAAACACCTCTAATCACAGGTAACATCAAGGTGACAGACCTGACGCAGGTGAGTTGCAGGTAGGAGAAAAGTCAACAGATTAGATCTAATTTCCACAGGTATTCTTACAAGTTGTCATTCAAGTTGTGTTGTCCGTAAACACCACTATTCTTCCTGGACGGACTCAGTCTGGGGGTTGTCAGTTTCAGCGCGGATGATGGACGTGAGGTGACAAATCTCGAAATTAACAATACCTGCAGGTGATTGTTTTGAAACACGAGCTGGGACGTGTAGGACACGGTGTCAGCGAGTGTGACATGGCTTTTGCTTGTTGATTTCACTGTACAATAGTAATAACGGTTGCGGATTTCCGAGAGGGAAAACATGGACAGGCCGTCAGGACACGTCGGACAAAAACCGTATTTTGGGTTGAAACAGCGAGAGAGCGAGAGAGCGAGTGCGAGAGAAGGAAAGCTGAGACTCTCAGTGAGAGATAGAAAGAAATAAGAAAATAATGAGATTGAGAGAGAGATGTTAGAGATAGAAAGGAATGTGAAAATAATGAGATTCGGAGAGAGAGAGAGAGGGGGGGGGCAGACAGACAGACAGACAGACAGAGAGAGACACAGACATATCGAAAGAAAGAAAGTAACAATAATGAGATTGATTACGTCAGTCATAACATAATTTCAAAATCCAAATAACGAATGATGAATAACGAATCCGCTGCTAACTTATTGTTAATCATAATAATAATAATAACACTTTATTGTCCCAAATGGGAAATTTGTTACATACACGAGGAGCGCACTCCCAAACATACACATGAAACATCGCACAGGTATAAATTAAGTTATTATATCAAAGATCTTACATTCGAGTAAGAATACCATATATAAAATCATTAACCTTTAGATTTCCGCTGCGCCGATTTTTGTCAAGACCTTAAGGCTCTAATTTTCCTTAAATATACTGACATCCAAAAGAAAGTATACCAAGACGTTCAGAGACGATGGAACAAAACAAAGAAATGTTGTCTATTTTCAGAGATATGTATTGAAGACAGTGGTGTTTCAACACGACACGGACCCAATGTAACAAACTTCACGGAAGTAATAACATTTTTGATGACCAGTGACACAAAATCGGGAGTTTGCAAAGGTTGCAATCGTTTTTCACTGTATACTGTCTTTTGAACGTCAGTATATATGTAAAGATCAAGTCAGGTTATTATTCTGGGACTACATTGCCTTTCCAAGCACCGGAGCTGAGATGACGACTATGGTCATGAATATAATGTTCAATTTTTCATATGCCGTGAATCAGGAAAAAAGTCTATACTGACGTCCAAAAGAAAGTATACCAATATTTTGAGAGACTACTGAATCAATTCACAAGTGCGTTGGATATACAGGAGATATCCGTTCAAGACTTGGAAGGTTTATTAATGAGATGATGTCAATCAAATTACACTCACCGAAATCCACGCATCCTTTTGATCAACTATGGCATTTGGACGTAAGGGAAAATAATTGAAATCATTTGGTATACTTTCTTTTGGACGTCAGTATATATACTTCGAAGAATACAATTAGTGCTATAATTAATGTGAATACTTATTGGCTATTTTCGTTTGTGAAATAGGTACACATACTGTATTCGTATTAATAAATATTATCATTATCGTCTTTGTTTGTTGCTCTAAGGAATGAAATGTCGTTCGTTTTACGTCCGCTATCCTCATTAGACAGCGCACAAACGATAAACATTTGTAAGTGCATGTATATAGATAGGACCTACAAGGTAATTTATTTACTTGTGAAACGTTCTGTACAGTAACATTGATAGCGATTGGTCGCTGTTTTCTCCTTTTTAGGCTAAAATGTAGCGCCTTCTTTGGTGTAGCGACCAGTTCGGTGTGGCCATGAGTTGAGTCTGATCCATTCAAACACCATAACATCTGAACGACTATATATGAAATATCAGTGTCCAGCATCAAGGAAAATAATGTGTTCAGTACATGCAGATGAAACCACGAAGTTCGAAGTGCTGCATATAAATATTACATGTCCATGTATATCATTGTAATTGGGTGACAATGACAGCTCTGATCGGAACGCATTTAGAAGCCTAAATTAGCGTTATATTATGTAGAATTTTAAATAGTCTTGTAAATATATATTATATGTATATTGATTCAGTGCACAACACTAGGTTCTGGCTATGCCGACAAATAGTCTATGAAACATTTTAAATTATTTTATTTTATTTCAATTTTTATTCCTTCAAGAGCCCTGCTCCTACAATGCAGTTTCATACTTGATTTGTTGACTGGCTAAAGGCTTTCAAAATAAATTGATTAATACATGAAAACATAATTCCACAGTCATGGGGCAGGACTAACTCGCGCCCGGTAAACTGCATTCTAGCCAAAGGTACTAGTAGCTGTACAGAAACGTCGCAGTTCGACAATAAACAGAAGTGGACATCCATAAACAACAATTTGGCTTTATATAATATGTTGCACCAACTTCTATATGCCATTGAAAGATATGTCATTGAAAGACACTGTGAGGAGTTTGCTAGCGCCGCTGTGTGGAGGATAGCCGTTTACGGCTTCCGCTGTTGCTATAACAACATTAATATCAATATGGCGTCCGAGTTGGAAGAGCGTGAGGATTCCCTTTTAGAAAATCAGAGAAATTCACTCTTGGATTATATCGAAGAACGCAATCGGACTCTGCATAGAGTAAATATCGTATTTTAATAGGTTTTTAATTTGTTTTTTTTTTAAAAACCCATACACAGCATGGTGTATTAGTTCGAGTAATGATGTTACTCTTTCTAGCCGAAGTGTAGATCTAGCCGAGAAGTGTCCAAGACTGTTACGACGACTGACCGGCTCTCGGCTAGCCTAAGTGATGAGTGATCACTTTTTTGGAGTCATGAGAATTTTAAAGCTGTGAATGTTAATAGTTATCAAATGCAATTTTAGATTAAAAGAGCACAAATTTAACAGCATTGCAGCAACCAGCAAGGATTGTCATAAAATGTAAATTTCATCTAGATCTAGATCTAAATAATTATTAATCAGTAAGCCAACTTAATAGGCCTACAGAAGTGTGGAACTAGCTTTGTTTGCAAATAGTCTAGGCCTACTGTACAAGCCCACTTAGATCTATTCACAAGTACAATTAAATGGACTCCTAGTCAACATTGCCTTAGATGGGATCACAGTATTCAGAATGTGCGTGGATCCTCCCTGAAACGTTTTTGATGTCCAGAATAAAAGTGGCCAGTCCACCAATACACAAAAATATTTAGGCACATTTTGAGGAACTTTCACAAATGCATTGCAATGACACACAAACAAATAGGTCTGGCTGATCAGCTGTTTTTTTCTGCATTTTTGAAATGCGCAAAATTTCTCCCCTTTTCCAAAGGACATTTTTACCACACTTTGTTGTATGAGAATTGATAGCCATAAGTGTTTTTAAAGGGACATAATCAAAGTTGCAGGTACACCAATCGATGTTCAGAGCTTGTCTTTCTGTTGATAGAGTAATATA
>JAUELE010252446.1:0-10786 GCA_031471655.1 Diodora aspera | reverse complement strand
GTACACTCAGTAAAAAATGAACTATTTTTATGTTCGGTTATAGCGTCTTAATAACACGACTGACTCTTTGGCGATGCACACGGTTACAGTGAGTCTTTTGTGTTTTCTGGGGGAACTTGTGGTAGATTTGTCTGACACATTGACGGATGTACACACAATGGTTTGCTGGACCCTAGTAGTCAAATAATTACGTATGTATAGAGTATTTTATAAGATTCATCTCGAGTGAAGTTAAACTCTCCCAACAGCTGTGAATTGACAGACACCACAAAGATGTTTCTGTAAACCTATTTGCACCTTTTCTGTTGTATATTCCCAAAGAGTTAATGAAACAATGGTTTCAACATATTTTATTGACCGCGGAACATTGTACAAACACTCAGAAAAGAAATATGTTAAGCTGACATTCTTGCAATTTGCATTACGTAAAGTTGTCAAAAAACAAACCCCTTTTAACACAATTTAAAAAGTAGTTCAACAATCGTCGTAGTTATGTTTGCTTCATAAAGTGCAATTTCATCGCATTAATACGGTTCCACTGCAAACGGAAGGCAAAACCAGAGATAGCGATCATATTTTCCAGCCAGCTCGTGCAGAGATAACTTTTACAGCAGCACATGCCCGAGTCCCACGACAATGCAGCAGCAAGGCATCGAGTGAGCTGAAACACTACAGTGCTGGAGGCCCTATCACCAAGATCAATAGGAAATGCAAGGCAAACCTGCTAACTGTGCCGTGTTGGTTCCCTTTGAGCATCTGGGAATCCTCACCCTCTTGGGCAAATTAATTATAGGAGATTAGCATCGCTTATATGGCTTCTGTTTAAAGCCATGAGCACATTAGGTGACAGTGTATCTCTTTCCAGAGTTGAATAATCGCTCCTCAAAGCCTCTAGTTTGGAAAGTAAAGCCGTATAAATATTGTTTCTAGACTCCTTTGCCTTTAGCTCTCGTTTATCACAATTCTTTTCCAACTGTAAACTGCGAAATAGAATGATGAAAATGTGCTTAGTCGTTATAGATCTCACTACTCTAACCCAAGCGAAAAGCATGCATTAGTATACCCGAAGGCAAGTCCCATAGAATGCCGACCTTGAGTGTTTGTGCCTGCTTCTGTGTTCTTCACCTTCAACTTCAGTCGATGGCATTAAACCATTCAACCAAACATGAATACTAATTAAGAAACTAAATGCAATAGCTATCCTTCATGACTCTTGGATACTCCATCACTCTGAAACGTGAAATAAAAGCCCAGCCCAGATGTCCTATTTATAAAAAGTCTGTTTGACCATGCCAAGATGACGTACAGCAATAATATCACGACATCGGAAAAGGTTATTTTTCAAATGAATCCAGGATAATCCTTTGATTTTAACCGCATTTGAATGAACAAAAATGTAATTTCGAACGATCTTGATGCCCTCGTAAGATTGCCCTTTATATGAAAATATGATTCAATAACTACATCCACAAGTAGAAATGAGTCTTTACAAAAACTTGAAAAGATTAGCCGGTAACAATTTGAAAGGAATACCACCTTCAAAGCCGTCAACGCCGAAACCAGTGGTGACCAGTATTGTAAATCTTACAAAATATAATTGAAAATTGACAGAACTGAATAATTCCTGTAACTTTGGAAAGAAAAAAGGGCAGTACGTATTTGGTATTTAAAGTAATTTCAAACATACATGTACATCTACGACCAAATATATATATACACACACGCACGCACATCCACAGGCACACGCTCCCCAACAGGGATAATTTTATGAGCATTAATCTCTGGACCCATTGTTGTAACCGTTTGCTCACACAGACTTCTAATACACTCTATATTATTAAAATGGCCTGCAGCAAGATAACGATGTTCAATTCTCTGGTCCCTGTCATATTAATCCTTGTCTTCAGGCTTACACTGGGAAACTGACTGTTATTGTTGAAATTAATACGTGTATATTTATATATTTTACCAGGAGGGTAAAGAGCTAATTATCTCTGAGATTGCTTTGTGTAGTTCTGGGCGGTATGTTGAAGTATCACTGGTTCAGGCAGAGACAAATAAACTTCTTGTGCTGGCGTTCATAACTTGCATTTTTCATTATCTATTTCCTTATCTATTTTCAAAATGACAATAAATAATTTGAATGAAGATCTCCTGTCGTTAGGACTCTATACTCGCAACTGAGAAAATTCGAAAGTTCTTTGTAAATAACGTTATCTAAATGGTATTAAGGACCTTAATTACACTCAGAATTTTCTTAAGAAGTTAAGAAGCGTTAAGAACATGAGATGCAGAGGACCAAGAAGAAGTCCTACTTGACATTGTTTCATAAATATGTCTTATGTCATGTTATTGTTTTACTCTTGCAAACGTCCTAATCAACATTCCATTGTGAGCAACAGTGTTGTTTGTTGCAAATGATTTTACTTTATATCCTGATCAAGGATATTAATGCTGCTTTAATACGCTTTACTATTCCAGTCATTGGAACAATGATCTTTTCACAACATTCCCCAACTCCAAAGGGAATACATAACCCATGCTGCAAGGAGGTTAACAACACTTCCGACCAGGTACCCAATTTCAGCGTGGTGGACTGAGGCAATTTACGAGCAAAACCACTGGCCCAAGGTGCCACCACTGACATTATGGTCTCAGTGTGATGCATGATTAAACTTTGAAAGTCGGGGGGGGGGAGGGGATTACAAAGGGAGTCGGTCACCCATCCAAGTACTATCCGCACTCTACGTTGCTGAGGTTCTCAAGCACGTGGCCTGCAGGCATAACACTTCACAAACTCGCCTTACATCGCCTGTGTTGTACCACCGACACACGATCAGAAGGCCTTAATGGTGGTTGATGAAGGCGTCTCCTCAAATAAGTATTATAAAAGTGTTCTTCTCAATCAGTATTACTGTAGAACCTGCAGTCTATCAGCAAAGGCATGTTCATTAATGACGTCAGAATCTTTGTTTACTATGGAAGGTGCTGAAGGTAAGGTTTAGTTTTCCTGATCATTTGTCTTCAGTACTAGTTAACAACTGAAAGGCTAAACGTATGTCATGAAATGGTTTCAGATCTGATGAAGGTACAAAACGTCATCCGAGGGCGTTTTGACACGTCGTTTGAGATCATGGTGCGGCAAGTAGACTACAGAAACATGAGGGATGTCCTGAAGGAAGCCAAAGGAAAGAAATGGACTAATATGCTGGTGGATCTCAGCCTGAACTACACCAGTCTCCTGATGAAAATGGTAAGAACCCCTTCAGCAAGAGCTCATGGATTACACTGATTCACGCAGAATAAATCTTACCTTTTCTTGCAACACGCCTCGTGGGCCTCTTAGAGTAATAAAGGGCTATTTACGAAGGTGGGACGAGATCCTCTATACTTGTAGTATATAATGTAACTAAAATGAAGACACTGTGTTTGATTTACACCCTGCAGTAACAACGTGATGCCCAAGATCGAGAGATGAAAAGGTTCAAAGCAGATCTGTAGAAAGACAAATTGAAATCAGAAGATTCCAGTTTTTCTCGAAAAACGACAAACATTAAGTTACTTTGGCTTCTATTTAAATGATTTCACGCCCCATAGTATCTCGTCAGAACAATGAATGTTCAAGAGAAATGATTTTGCAATTCAGAAAACCATGAACCTAATTTTAGTCAATTTAATTGACGGAAACTGTCAACCAAACTCGACGGGACATGACAAGTAACAACTAGATCAGAAAAATGGTAGGGAAAAATGAAATGCTCCTTCGGACGCTTCACTCGGCTGCCACTTAGTCCACGTGCGTACAACAAGAGGATGCCTGGTCCCAAGGACAGAGATCGACCATGGAAACTTCACAGGGCATCCCACCTATCCGAACCTTCCAGCTTCCAACGCGGATGTATCTATGAAAAACTGAAGTGGATCCAAACCTTCATCAAGATAACTTTACATAAAACCTTGACATTTCTAACATTAAACAGCTGGCCAAGACGTTGATTGAGTAACACAGCACTTGAAGACTGAGATTAAGTAAATCATGAATCATTTTCGTTTCAGGCCCTCCAAGAAGGCATGATTGACCCATATCACCACTACATTATAACTAATATGGTACGTATGTAATCATAATGTTGCATGCTGCTTGAAGTGCATTATTATCATCATTTTACATATTGATAATACGATAGGAGTAGCCTACGATATCAGACTAAAGTATCTCTCATTTTAAATAAGTTTTGCTAAGTACTTTTAGTGCTCTAAGTGCATGTTGCAACCAATTCTAATTTAGTTTTAAGGCCCCCAAAGCGACAATGATGTAGAAACTTAATCTGATTTGATGCATTCCAATAAGTCGAGGCCAGATTGCATGAAATACGAACCACTCTCTGGCATATGGACATATGGAGTTAAATATCTCCCTCTATCTCTCTCTGTCTGTCTGTCTCTCTCTTCACCCAATGGGGCTTCCGGGGAGTTGCTTTCACTTTCCTTTCTATCGATCCCTTTTATGAACTGTCTTTTTGCTCGATGTGCACCTTGCACATCACGGTCCGTTATAGCTGAAATATTGCCCTTGCCACGTAAAACATCATATCAACTCAACTCTCTCCCCCCCCCCCGCCTCAAATCCTGTAACCGCTCATGGATGATACCCTTGGATTGAACAACGTACTGATGTACATGAATAATGCTCCTTCATACACTACTCAAAAGAAGGAATGTATTTACAAGAAGCAGTTTGCGTATATGTAATGTGGCAGTCATGAACAACACGTGCAAATGCTGCATGTGCCGATACATAATAAATTTAAGATTTTGAGGAACATTTCACTTGACAATACCCTTTCTAAAAATATAATCATATGGCTAGTTCCGGTAAACCTTCCAACAGTATATAAGTTTATGCATATATCAGGTTTGACCCTTAACTTCTTTTGAGTAGTCTATTAAAGGATGCGTAGTCTTCACTACAGTTTGTCGAGCACAACTAAAAAGAGTACAACGCGAAAACCTTCGGGCCGATCTATATTGGTATGTCCATTTCCCTTGAAGGCCATTCCGGGAAAAGGTTGCTTCCGGGAAAGAACAGCCTCGTGCAGTACACATCCCACAACAATTGAATACACATTTATATTGTACGTATAATACAGCATGTAAAACACGGTTCCTCGAACACATTGGTTCTCTGTTGCAGGATATAGAATGTATAGACATGGAGAACTATCGCTACAATTACGTCAATCTGACCGGCTTCCGTCTGGTTGACCCCAACAACGAGTATGTTCGCAGTGTTATCCAGGCTATGGAAGTTTATGAAATACAGACTAGCAAAATTATGCTCAACAAAACTGGATATTTATCCATACCAGTAAGTATAAAAGCGTAATAACCTCCAATATACCCTTAAAAGCCTAGACTAGAATTACTATACACTATGAAATATTTAATTGTATTTTTCTCGTATGCTTCTTCAAGAGATTGGCTTCTACAGTCCATATTTTTATAAAGTGTACAGTCTGGACTTACTTAAATTGAGCTAGACTGACTCAGGGCTCTATAATAGATCCACAGTCACGGGGAAGACTATTCAAAGCATATGGTATTGGCAAATATAAATGTAGATGAGATGATTAGAACAGAATGAGTGAACCTGACATTGGTCGATTTATCAGAAGAATTTGTACATGTGTGGCCAACAGAGGTAGTTTTACTCGATATCGGTGATGTTGGCTGCACAATTCAAATTTCTGCCTTGACTCCCGACCCCTTTAACGACCTACTGTGCCACCAGATGAGAATATAAGTCTTGACGAATACCAATGTCCACTACTCTTTTGGCACAGTGTGTACGTTCGCAGTTGTATCCCGAGATTGTCGTTGAAATATTGTTTCTGTGTGAAGACGATAATAAAGGATGAATGAGTCCATATATTGCACAGCTGTGCACACTGCCAATATATTTTAATATTTAATTTATACCATAGTACAAGCAGTCAATGACGGACGTTTTGTCAGTCACGTGTCCTTCTAGATATCTGTAATACGAGTGTGATTCTAATTATGTTCTGTCATTAAACTAGCCATGACATATTAACAGAAATGGAGTAATACAATCTCTTTCTATTTTCATTCTGAAGACAGACGTGCAAAGATAATATATTGCTCATATCCTTCTGCATATATCTCCTAAAACTGAACTATTGTTAAGCCGATAATGATACATCTGGACGTCTAGACGGACCGGGAGAAATATCTTTTGTTCTTTGATACCCCAATTGACATTTCGGGTTCTGCGTGTTTAAGTGTACTATAGTTTAACTCATTTTCAGAATATTGTGTCACTGTTACATACTTAATCTGAGATAAATTCGATCATTTGCTCACCTCTTCAATGTCGTATCCATGACAACAGACACATTATATTCGTAATTAAAATACGATTTACAGTCTATGTATAGCGTCAGAGTAGCTATTCTAGACACGTAGAGAACATATTTAGTATATATCGGAGTTCCGTTTCTGCGGTGTAACCAATCTGAGACGTGCAATACTTTTACAAACCTATAAAAGTCTAATTAAATGTCAGATTCATTCACTAAAGCTATATAAGGGCGGAGGAATGGACAGACAGATAAACAGACAAAATGCTAGAAATCTGTCGTTCATTTTAGCAGCAGTAGTAGCTAGGGGTACCCCATTTAGTACATATAATTTAGTTTACCGGAAATGTATATACAATAAAACAATGGAGTTCTATTTTACTAGGAGTGTTGTTATGATATTGGTGGTGAGTCGAAACTATTGGTGGATACAACTCTTCTTGTCATATACTAATCACATATACATGTGGTCATATACTGATCATTTACGCATTTAATCACCACATAGTCATTTACGGATCATATATTGTCATATATTCATCATGTATATAGTAATTACATACTAATCATACTCGTGTACAATGTGCATATATTGATCATACATAGCAACATACTAATCATATATTATATATATTATACTTATTATATTTTAACCATATATAGTCATAAAGGAAGAAAAAGGAAGTGGGTTGGAGGAACTAAGAGTAAATCTTCTGAAGGCCCCAGAGTGTTCAAATCAAAGGTCCATATGAATTTAAAGGCTATAATTCACTTTGGTTTGTGGACAGTTTGTCATTGGAATAAGAATACTAGTTTTTAATTTTTCAGGGTTCTTCTACCTCCGCTGAAATGTTTAACGAGATACATGTACTTCACTGAGGTTTTCACTGAAGCAGTAAACGCAATAAGAAGTATTGCGCACAGTTGTGATTAATAAACAGAGAAGAAGGGGATTGGTGCAATTATTCAGTAATTAGTTTGGTTGGTATGTTAGCTCATCAGTCTCAATTTGACAAGCCAACATACTAGCGATACTAGTAACTGAACTCCAACCCCCTTCTTCGATTTCTCTTTCATGTATAGTCATATTCTATTAATATAAGCATACACGTATAAATCATATGTACTCAAGTAATCATGCAAACTCTTATACCTATCATGTGATTTATATACTAATACTAATTATATAATCACATACTAAAATCACATACATCTATATTCAAATATTAATTAAGTGGTAACGATTATTAGTCATATGCTGATTTTATAAAATCATTAACTGACAATGTATTATTGTAACTAGTTTACAGACATCTTGGATAATACTTATGATTTGGTTAAAGTAAAACAGTACCATCTTAACTTTTTTAAAACCAATGAATAACGATACCATAATTAGCGTAAAGGACAAATCAATATACACGTATTCCTCTACCTCCACAGAAAATGCTTCTGATTCTACAACATTTTATCTTAAGAAGACGTATGCAATCATGAGACTGTTGAACTTAGTAAAGGCTGGCCAAGTACAAAACGACCACAAGCAAAATTCGAGTCAACACTTTTCTAACTGTTCTCACCTCTAACACCAACACACAGGTTTATCGAATACGATCTATACATGCAACGACCGATCCTCCAGTCATGATGATCGTTAAACCAAGTAGGAGAGATGCCTATATAAAGCGTTATGTTTTGCTAACTGAAATAACGTTATGAAAACATAAAATCCGAGTCCATTCAGTGCATGAGATAATCTAACACTTGTTAGAACTGGAGTATTTTTTTCACACGGAGATTCATATATCACGAGTAGCCTCCCTTAGCTTGGACAGCTTTATAGTAATGCAATAAGACGAAACGGGAACATTTCTTCTAATGCAACTGCCTCTTAAAATTCAATGTTTTAAGATATATTCTTTTTTCAAATATGCTTAACTGAAAATCAATTTTAACTTGTGACCTGGTGGCGCTGTTAGGCATTTCTGGCGAGATCGCAATTTGTGGAAGTAGATTTCGTTGACGACAAAATCATGGGTTAATTTACAACACTGGAGGTTTGGACTGGTAACATCCAAATAAAAATTTACCAAATGTAAAAATTAACGTTTCTAAAATCAATAATCTTTCAAATATGACACATTTTTAAGTAGGATTTATTTTCTCAAATGGTTTCGTTTGGGAATATTCTTAAATTACTTCTAACACCTTGAACGCTGGTCTGTATTAAAATCTAATTAGATTTTGGGACTTCATTTTGGACGTGCAGTTAGAATGACTCTCTTCCCCAGTTGTGTATGGGTATTCCATTACTTAAAGAAATGTATACACTTACTAAGGAACAACTCTTCATTTATAGCAAAATCAGACATTTGTGGGGGGGGGGGGGGGGGGGGGGGGCCCCCCCGCGTGATATTACATTTCAGTGCAAGTATATGTTTTAGTAAATTGCTGACGAATAGAGGAAACTCTATTTTACTCGTGCTAATTATTATTGTCGCCCATATATAATAGAATATAAACATTTGGAGAAGTGATGAAATACAGACAGTAGTGTCTAAGATACACCGAAAGATTAAGTAAATCAAAGAAGAACAATATCAGGTACAGTTCTTCTAATCTACAGGATCAAAGATGCAGAAGTTTCACCATGATACTAATGCCATAAAACTGTTAACAAAACCACATACTATCCAATATAGAGGTGGCAGTGATAATTAGCATGATGATATTAACATATGATTTTTTATGTTTTTCAGCATGAAGCCGCCTTGATATTCGATGCTGTACATTTACTGGCAAGGGCCTTAGATGAATTAGATCAGAATTCTATTCTTCGTCCTGTGAACACAAGCTGTGACTACCCCATGCCCTGGCCTTCTGGTCCCAACCTTTACTCCTACTTAAAACAGGTATTGTATGTCGAAGAGTGTATTCTATTGTCTGCCATGTATTGTATGTATTGTCTTGTATAATAATTATATTAACTATATTATATAACTATTTGCAATGGTGGGCGTCTTCACTTGAAAAACGGGTAAAAGTCATTTTAGTCTATTTTTTTAATATTGCAGAAATGTATAATCTTTAAGTTATATGAAATGGTTGTTTAATTAACCTTAACTTAAATATGCACATAAATATGGTTACATAAATAACAATATTGAAAAACTGAACAAAGCGATTTGTAAGTAATATGTTTTTAATGTGTTGAAATTTCTAGTTGCATCTGAAATGTTGTAAAAGTAACAGTGTGTTCACAACGTTCGACTAAACCCTATGGAGTATAATGTTCTCTGAACATTCATCAGTTTGGGTTGATGTTTCAGGTTACTATTCAAGGACTTACTGGTGAGGTCCGTCTAGATAGAGGTAGAAGATTTGAGTTCACTTTAGACATGTTGCAGTTAAGACCAAACGGTTTAGAAAAGGTAATTTGGTAGTTTTAGTTATCATTATTAGTTATTTTTGAAAGCAAATATGTACTTCCCTGCTGTTTAATGTACTTCACAGCTAAGTACTAAATATATGATCATATTAAATTATGATCAACAATGCTATTTTTAAGCACGGTCAGGAGCTGGATGATTTTTGCGGTGAAACCTGCGAGCTACGACTTGTACTAACGAAACAAGTGTAGTTGCAGCGCCATCATGATGTTAGCATGCTGGGCCTAATGCAGAACCGTTGGTCTGTGCTCAGAATGTGTTTCAGATGCTGACCTCATTTGTTTGATCTGAGTAAGATGTGTTAATTGAGGTGTTTGCGTCCTCACCAACTAATTCAGCTGCGTGCAGAATACTCATTGAGAAAGACGGCGACTTGAATCCATGACGAACACAAAGCAAACATTTCAGCTAGATTTGCCTTTTACGACAACCATGAGATTACCGATCCCATTTCTGGCTGCATTAATACCGAGCTTGTTGAACAAGATTTGACTCTTAGATGACCCAAACGCGGTGAACTGAAAATTGTTCACCTACATGTATACCTTTAACTAACACAAACCAAATTATCATATACACTACTCAAAAGAACTTAGGGATCAAACAAAGTGGAAACATTATTTTATCACCAGGAAGCTGTGTATCAGAAATCCAGATGGTAATATGTTGGCACACATGTCACATGCCAATGTGTGTATGTTTGAACTGACAATCATGAACAACACGTGCAGTTGCTGCATGTGCCGATACATCGTGAATTTAAGATTTGGAGGAACATTTGACATGCAGCAGATTTCTCTAAAATTCAGCATTAAACGTTCACTTGACCTGTACGGTAATTGGTACAGTCGCAGTAGTAATAATATTGCCAAAAAACATCCTTTCTAAAAAGATGCCAACTATGGCTAGCTCCGACAATCCCTCAAACAGCAACATAGATTATAATTAGTTCATGAT
>JAUELE010252436.1:0-10786 GCA_031471655.1 Diodora aspera | reverse complement strand
GAAATTATATCTGTGTTTGCTCTTTGTCTAGCGGCAAATCTCTGACAATCTCATCGTACTTGAAGTCTCTGAGGAACCATGAAGATAAAACAGATCAAGCCCAGAATTCTACTAATACTGTACCAGGATATAGACTCATTGCTTTCCTCTACACCTGGGATCAAGAGTTTGATTTGACATCTTAATGTAAGGAGTAGTATCAGAGCTCTTCCGAGCTGACATTAATGCCACTGGCTTGCCCAAAATGTCAGCACCAAGCACCTGTTTTATAATGTGTCAAACATTCACCAGTTGGAAATATGATAGTCATCTCCAGCTGTAACATACTTTTTCGTGGTTTCTGAAAACAAAAAACTGATTATATACTAATCAAAAGAAGTTTAAAGTCAAACCTGATACAAGCGTAAACTGATATAATCAATTTTGTTGTTTGAAGGCTTGTCGGAACAACCCATGTTTGTATAGTTTTAGAAAGGGCATTTTTATGCAGTATTGATTCTACTGAAAATATACCAATTACCTTAAAGGTCAGGTGAAAATTTAATGCTGAAGTTTATGAAATGTTAGGAAAATTTGCTTCACGAAAAATGTTCCTCAAAATCTGAAATACATGATATATGGCACCTGCATGGGTAGACTAACATTTAGTCCCAGAAATATTAATCTACAAAAATACTAAAACCAAAAAGGAGCCTAGCGATATTCGTATTCGCTGAGAAATCCTAGACTTGCTAAAATATCTAGACTTGGGCAGGCTCCATTATCTTTGCATGCTTTAGGGTCTGGGCGACAGACTACTGCATGGGCTGTCGTGGCTGTTCATAATTGTTACTTTAAACATGCACACATAGGTATGTGACATGTATGCTCATATGTCATCATGTGGATTTTGGATGCATTGCTTCTTGTAAATAAAATAGTATCATCACTATGTTTGTTTGACCCTTTACATCTTATATATATCATCATGTAACCATTATCATAGATTAAAAATTAGTCTACGAAATATTTTAAATTATTTTATTATATTTCATTTTTTTTCCATCAAGAGCCCTGCTCCTAAAATGCAGTTTCAGAAGCTAGCTAGACTTGATTTGTAGACTGGCTAAAGGCTTTTAAAATTAATTTATTAATTAATGAAAAAATAATTCCACAGTCAAGGAGAAGGATTACCATTACCGTTGTTTTGTATTGTAACTCCCATGACTATCACTGATACTAGCGTGAAACCCGTTTGGAAATGAAATAGTTACAAGCAACATCAGGGGTTTGTTTTTTATTATATACAGTCTGGTTAAAAATTATTGAGAATCAAATAAAACAGTGAGTGAGTGATTTGGGGTTTTACATGGTTTTTGGCAATCTTTCAGCCACATCCCCATGGTCTCAAAAAGAGAGGTGCCGGCAAGACTCGAACCACAACCACCAAGGGTGGCAGATTACTGGTCCGACACGCTAACCACTGCGCCATCTAGTGCCACGATCAAATAAACATTTCCAGTAAATAAACTACGAATTGGAAAAAATGTTCCTGAATATTTATTACAAGTACAGTTGTGCTCCTTTTGTCCGGACTCCAGATATCCGGAAACCCCGGCTACCGGACCAAAAATTTAGTGAAAACGAAATAATTACTATATAAATTTACTCGTTTATC
This sequence comes from Diodora aspera, assembly GCA_031471655.1. Taxonomy (NCBI): domain Eukaryota; kingdom Metazoa; phylum Mollusca; class Gastropoda; order Lepetellida; family Fissurellidae; genus Diodora; species Diodora aspera. Next base: position 9,129 of record JAUELE010252436.1, on the reverse strand, counting down.
TGAAAATCCAGTTTTCGGAACCGGACAGTCATTTTCACACAACAAGCACTGTAATACGGTACACACAAAGTTGAGTCCCCTATCCGGACGATGTTTTCACACGCATCTCGGAGTTCACTCACCGTGACACTAATCACAGACAACAGCACACTAATCCGCTAGCAGTAATCCTTTGATGCATGAGAAGTCTTAGTGAAGATGATCGCTGATTGCAGCTTAATTGTTAGTGGCAATTAAACTTGTTATTAGCGCACATATTTGTCAATAAAGATCGAGTCTACGCATGTCTTTGGTTTGTCATGTGGATATCTGGTTTCAGATATCTGGAAATTCGTTTATCCGGACATATTGTGAAAACACGCAAGCGTCCGGTTAAGCGGGGCACGACTGTACAAACCTTGTTAGTTCATATCTGTATGAAATTAATATTTAACCAAGTTATCATTAGCTTCAAGACAGAGTTTTATACGGGTGTGCGTACTTTCTATCAGAGAGGTTAGAGTTTCATGGGTGATGATGTCCCAATACCATACAACTTTTCTCTTCAAATCTTCAACTTTTGTGAGTGCCTTTTGTTCACTGAATCCTTCATTGTTCCCCACATATTTTCACTGAGATTCAGATCTGGGCTGTAGCTTGGCCATGGTAATACAGTTACACTTTTGTTCTAAAACCACTGTTTGGCAGGTGTGTTGAGGATCATTGTCTTGTTGCAATATCCAGTCATTTTCATAAAAGACACTGGCATTTGGAAGTAGAAAACCCTCTAAAATATCAGTACGCCTTTCACTTGTCAAATTGCAGTCAAACACACACAGTGGGGTGGTTCCAAGTAATGACACCCTGGTCCACACATGAAACTTTGGACTAGATTTAAGTCTCTGATACAAAGGTGCAGAATCAGCTTTTTTCCACAGCTTAACATTATTAGAATACACTAGACAGAGCTCTCATCTGTGAAAATTACGTTGTCCCTGTCAAAGTTTTTTTGGTGGGCTAAACACTACTCAACTCATCTAATCTTGCGTTCTTTCAGCAAAGAGGAGGGAATTCTTTTTCTCCCAGCCAAAATCAATCAAATTTCTTCTAACTGTGGATTTTGACACAACTGTGGACACTCTATTAATCATTTCATATCTAATATTTGAACTACTTGTCCTGTTTCTAGGAGCCAAAACACCCAGTCTCACACGATCACCAAACACCAATTTTCTTGACCTCTCTCCTCTTTCTGGTGCTTATTTCTTCTGCCTTTCTCAGTATTATTTTTCATTCTGTTTACTGTGGAAACAGGAGTGTCTGTTCTTTCTGATAATATATTAACATAAGAGAATTCCTTCACTATAGAGCTTAGAAATCAACCTTCTTTTCTCCTGGGCAGCCATTTTTAACCACTGTCAGGAAAATGTTGTCTGCTACACAGCCAAGGGAGACTACTCTAATTGCAGCAACTGATTTTAGTAAAGAGGAGTTGTGTCCCTTAGACCATAAGCAAATTATAAGTTGATGTACAAAAATGGATTTAAACAATGTCCACTTGAACAATTCTTAAAAATTCTCAATAATTTTGAACCAAACTGTAATACTTGAATTGTGAACTTTACTTGTTTTTTACACATATGTATACATATACTGTAGATCTTGGTTTATTTTAAGACAGGGACACAGAGTTTGACATTAAGGTCACTAACATTACCTAGTATTAAAAAGTCAAACTGATAAACCTTAATGTCGCCAGAGTGTTGCCACTACATCTGCAGACTTAGAAAAATCCAATAAATATTTGAATTAAATTATTCCACACTGTCAATGAAAATTAAACAAGGCAGATAATTGAATAACCTAATAATTCCACCTAAAGATAATTTGATAACCACATCAAGTTGAACATATGCCACTTCATCCCATGTTTTCCAGAGCTCAAAATCAATTACTCGGGTCAACAGTACAGTGTCAAAAATCAGTTGAAATTACAGCCTAGCAAGATTGAAAGGTCAGTTAGTGGTAGAATGAAAGAGTTGTGTTCAGAGTACACAACATTACGAGAGCAAAACTTTAACCCTCTACAAGCTCACGATCCCTAAAAGCATCATCCTGCAATGGTTTCACAAAGAGAAGGGTTTTGGTTCGAGGCGTCTTCAGATGGAGCAAGACCAGTCATAATTAATATGAATCTCTACTGCCGTTCTGACCAATTCTGAGGTTCAAACACAAAGAGAAGGGTTTGGGTCTGAGGCATCTTCAGATGGAGTAAGATCAGTCATAATTAATATGAATCTCTACTGCTATTCTGACCAATTCTGAGGTTCATACACAAAGAGAAAGGGTTTGGGCCTGAGGCGTCTTCAGATGGAGCAAGATCAGTCATAATTAATATGAATCTCTACTGCCTTTCTGACCAATTCTGAGGTTCAAACACAAAGAGAAGGGGTTTCAGTTTGACAAAGAAAGATTAGTTCAAAGGTATGGGAATTTATAGATCTTGATTGCCGTTTTGACTAATTCTACATGTTTATGTTTCAGGGACAAATGGAACAAGGATGGAGGGGGATAACATGGACTTTTACGACCCCCTGTTCCAGCAGCACTGCAGTGAGGATCTTCTGGACCAGCCCGAGCTTAAGGTCAGCGGCATCATCCAGCGCTACATATTCCCCATACTCCTCCTCATCGGTACCTTCGGGAACCTGACGTCAATTCGGTATCTGCACAATCTCAGCATCAACGTGTGGTCGACATGTCTATATTTAACTGTCCTCTCGGTGGTGGATTTGCTTGTGCTGTACGTCGACTGTGGGAATAAGTGGTTCATGGTCATAACAGAGATTAATCTGAGTGAAAAAATTACGGAAACATCCGGAGCGATCTGCAAAGTGTACCCTTTCATTTATCAGTTCTTCCTCCACTTCAGCCCTTGGATTATTGTTGCGGCGTCCGTAGAGCTGACTATCGCGCTCAGGCTTCCGCACCTGACCTACAAGATGTGTACATGCGAACGAGCCAAGGCCATTATGCTGCTCATGACAGTGCTACTGGTGTGTCTCAATATGCATTACTTCTGGACCTACGGCCTCGTCAAATATGCCGAGCCACCAGATTTTGTCATATCCGTTTGCGTTTACATAGAAGAGTTTTCAGAGTATTTCCGAGATAAGATATGGCCGTTCATGAATCTGGCTGTTGGTCAGGTTATCCCACTTGTCGTTGTCGCAGTGTGCTTCTTTATCTCAATTCTCTCTTTCTTCAAGTCGGATCCCGGAAAGAAAGTGAATCTGGATAAATACTTCATGGACATAAAATCTCTCAAACAACTCAAAGTAACCTTCATAATAATATGCCTGTTTTACGTGATTGTTGTGACAATGAAAATTCTGTTGGTGGTCGTCCAGTATCTGATGGCGCAGAAGGTTATTACGATACCCTGTACTCTGGAGTCACATGTGCTCGCCGTGATGACGCTCCTTGGGGCACTCTGGGATATGTTGTTCTATCTCTTTCTCAGTGTCAAGTTTTTCATCTATTTTGCTGTGTGCCAGAGATTCAGGCAGGACGTGTGTAAATGCCTCGTCAAGTTGTGTTGTTGCTGGAGGCGTCAAAAGCACCAAGCCTTGAAATCGGATAAATTTGGTGTTTCTGCTAAACCCCTGGTGGCTAACAGGAAGTCTGGCAAGAAAGATAACTCTCACTCAAATTTTGGATTTCCTCAACGACTGGAAATGAGCAGAGGTGTATCTACTGAAGTGTAGACTGGAATACAAAATTTCATGTGAAAAGTCTCACATCTGTGCATTTGCTCCACCATGTTGCCTATGATAATAACTGAGTGTTGCCATATTTAGTTGTTGTTGCCTGTTTTTTGAAATATATGTGGGAACAATTAATGAACTGACAAATACTTCAAGGTCAGACCCTTGTGTAGCATGTCCTCTGTCTCCAGGAGAGTATGACTGATCCAGGACTTGTGTGAAATGGGGTCCTAGCATAGTTCATGAAAGATATCTCTTTTTAGAGCGTTCCTTGGGGCATGCTTCTCTGGATAATTTTGAAAAATCAGAATGCAAAATGGTGCAATCTCAGGACAATATTTTGGGAGGACTGATTTGGTCCTAACACAGCAAAAACATTTAAAAGGGTGAGCTGAAGTGGGGCATGCTCACTCTATCCCCCCCCCCTCTTCACCACCACCCTCGGATCCTTGACGTACATGTGGTCCTTTTTTAACATCATACATGGCATAACCCATACAGGTCTACCGAGGGGGACCAGCTTGAAAAAGGGGGAGACTTAGGACTCAAAGGGGGAGCTTTTAAAAGAAACTGTTATATGTACCACAGACATTTACAAAAATGTTTTTGTCACAATTTGACAAAAAAATCGGAAGATTTAGTAAAATGCCTGGGAAGGGAGAGGGAGATAGGAGGTAAAACTCAGCAGTCTCTTACCTAAATCAAGAGGTATGCCATGTATGTAACACAGGCTTATTTGTTTTATTTTTTACATGTGAATTTATTCACCTAACAATACTCAAAAGAGGAAATAGAGCAAAAAAGGTTTTTGATTGGTAACAGGCCAAATTTAATTGATTAAAATTAGCAAACTGTATATATTTAGTTTGAAAGAAAACCAGCTGTATCAGATTCAGTTATTCTGTTTGTTTATAGTTGCTACATGTGTATTTTTGACAACTACTTGTGCAGTAGATTAAAGCAAATATATAACCACTGATGATGTCTCGTTTTTACTGGACACCACATGTCTCTGGACACCACATGTTTCTGGACACTGCATGTTTCTGGATACCACATGTTTCTGGACACTATACTGTGTCTCTTATTTACTGGACACCATAAGTCTCTCAACACCATATGACTCTGGACACGATACATGTACATCTCCTACTTACTGGTCTCCTAGTCTCTTATTTACGAGACACCATATGTTTCTTATTCACTGGACACCATATGTCTCTTATTTACAGGAAACCATACGTCTCATATTTACTTGACACCATACGTCTCATATCTACTGGAAACCATACGTCTCATATTTACTGGACACCACATGTCTCTTACCTATGGGACACCATATGTCTCTTACCTATGGGACACCATACATCTCATATTTACTGGACACCATACGTCTCATATTTACTGGACACCATATGTCTCATATTTACTGGACACCATACGTCTCATATTTACTGGACACCATACATCTCATATTTACTGGACACCATACGTCTCATATTTACTGGACACCATACGTCTCATATTTACTGGACACCATATGTCTCTTATTTACGGGACACCATATGTGTCTTATTTAATGGACACCATAAGTCTTATATCAGCTGGACACCATACATATATATCTATTATTTGGTTGACACCATATTATGTCTTTAATTTGGTTGATACCATATGTCTTTCATTTAGTTGACATCATATGTCTTTTATTTGGTTAACACCACATGTCTTTCAGTTGGTTAACACCACACATCTTTTATTTGGTTAACACCACATGTCTTTTATTTGGTTAACACCACATGTCTTTCATTTAGTTAACACCACGTCTTTTATTTAATTAACACCACATGTCTTTCATTTAGTTGACACCACATGTCTTTCATTTAGTTGACATCATATGTCTTTTATTTGGTTAACACCACATGTCTTTCAGTTGGATAACACCACACATCTTTTATTTGGTTAACACCACACATCTTTTATTTGGTTAACACCACATGTCTTTTATTTAGTTAACACCACATGTCTTTCATTTAGTTGACACCACATGTCTTATATTTACTCGTCACCATACCACTAACTAATGCCATCTTCGAGAAATCTGCACAATTTCACAACGGCCACCAGCTAAACTAAACATTGTCTATCCAGGCATCAGAAACTCCAGCAAGTTATGTTATAACATTTCTACTATTTCATAATAGACATCAATATCATTATTTGTTTTAATTGAAATTACACATCCTTGGAAAGTGGCTGTTCTGCACTGTTGGAGAAACCAAACACATCAACTGAGGTCAACCAACAACGAGATACAGGCATCACTGACAAATTTCTTTCTGCTCAACAGCAAGATAAAACGATATTCTCCTAACAACATAGTGTAAAACAGACTCTGCCATCAGCTCCCAGAGGAACCGCTCTGTCTAATGTCAAAATCACACGGCCAGCTAGAACAAAAACATTTTCTTCAGCAGGTCATGTTCAGTGTCAAAATGTCTGGACGTTCTAACCATATTATACAGTGTCTTGCATTTCTATTCATTCTATTTCTTTAATATGAAAGTCAATTCTGACTCATTGGTTTTCTCCTTTGATATCTTTGTATTACTGTAAAACTTCCAAATTTCAAACTTCTGAAAATTTGAAAAATGTGATTGTTACCTTCAGCAGTTTCCAAACTTTTGAATTTTTCACTTACTTTTTGGTGGCAGTTTCCAAAATTGTGAATTCTAACTTTATCAGGGATCACTTATTTCCAAAAATTTGAACACATGAAAAAATAGTTATTTTGTTCAATTTGAAATTTTAAAAGTTTTACCTTATCTCCAAAAACATTCAGAGAGGATTATCTGATATAGAAGTTTAAAATCAACCCCGGAAGTTGTGAAGAGAATTTCCCCTGTACCTTAATTATGGTGATACATGTACATATGCATGTAAAACTCTCAGACTTTATACAAGAAGTAATAGTGCTATACAAGCTGAAAATCATAAAATGTGTGAATTTTAAGTCAGAAACATTAGGAACCAAAAGTTGTACATAATAAACTGCTTTAATAATGAATGGGGGATAAAAAAAAAAGAAAAAAAAGAGACACAAAACAACAAATAATTGTTAAAAACGTCACAAAAAAACACAATAAAATAGCATTGTACTGTATCACTGCAATGATGATACCGCCAGTCAGCTGATCCAAGTGGTTACCATCACGATCTGTCAGAACATGTAATTTTCAAATTTTACTTTAAAGACACAGCAAGTCTATAAAAATGGCCAGTTTAGCGATAGCTGATTACAGGGATTCATGACAGGAGACAACTAATGTCCAATGGTCAAAATCAATTTTTGTCTTTTAAATGCAACCCTTGGAACAATAAATGTACATAAATTATGTACATACCACGACTAATGCACAAAAGATGTAATGTGTTTGTCGGTTTTACAGCCTCTTGAATATTCTAATTTCTTTTACGACCCCCAGGTGACAAACTAAATAAAAATAAGCTTTTTGCAAATTTTCTCACAGGATCTTGAAAATATTTATAAACCATCGGAAACTTTCATTTGCAAATAAATGCATTCAGTTTGTACTTGGAAAGCATTCAGAAATCGGCGGTACATTCTTCAGAAAACTCTCAGAGAAACGTTCAGAATGAGGGTGGCTATTTGAAAGTAAAAAATATATCCATCTGCCTCTGCTGGAACTAAGGGAATATAGCGTTATTTAACTAAGCATACATTTTTACAGTTTATGATTAAGAGTTTATGTTATTTATTTCACACAGAAAGCACTAGACCTATATCACATATCACAAAGAGCATGTATCCAACTTTAAATAAACTTGTACGTCCTTCTAAGAAAAGGAGAAACTATATTTCAGAGACTGAAATCAATCTATTGATCTGGCTTCGAGCGAGAATACCAACAAACACTCAAATTAGATCTAACTGGTACTACACTAATTGTGTCATTACTTAATGATGACGAAGGAGCTCATCTAAGGCAGTTCAGAAACTATTAAAGTGATCACAAAAACAAATCAGGTGTACGTCAGACCCGCTTTAATAACTCAGCTTCACCAATTAAAGATGCATTACCACAATACGTGTCAAATTTAATGTTTCTAATGCGCAATGTTCCATTGTTGAGGAGACAGTAGATAATTTGCATCTTATGATCAATAAACAAACCAAAAAAATAATTTAAATATTAAAATTTATATTTCCTACAACCTGAATTTATGACTACGTTAACAATTTTATATGCTAAATTTGGAAGTGTGTGCATGCGTGTGTGTCTAAGCATTTTCGATGCCATGGCAACATCTTTAGACAGAGCTAGAGATGATGCAGATGAAACTGAAACCTGAAGCGGACACCCACGAAACCCAAAGAGTTAGGTTTTAACAGTAATTGTATTACAACTGATTACACTTAAGAGTATCCAAGCAGTGCTCTTCCGACAAACTGGAGCTGATGTTCACAAATACTTGTCATAATCGTGTCACTGAGACGAGCTGAGGCATCCTCCTTGTGAAATATATTACTCTGTGTAATGACGTCAGGAGACAGCTAGTTGTACGAGCAACGCCACGAAATTTGAGACAGTCTACCATCTAAATTTTCATAACAAAAGAGTCACTTTTATCATAATAATGGACAGCAAGTCTCCATGAAACTGACTCCATGTGCTAACCTTTATTACCCCTGCCACTGGAACAATGTACAATCCAGGAGCTGTATCAATGACAAGGAAGTAACATATTCAGAAGTAACCGTTACTTCAGAAATAGTCCAGCAAGTCATTGCAGATCTACTACGTTGCTACTTCCGAAGTTAGCTTTACTTCGGTCTAATGCATACCGCAGGAGCACCGTTACTTCTGAAGTAGCCAATTACTTCCGAAGTAGACGCTTACTTCCTTCTCATGCATGCAGGCCCAGAATCAGTTACTTCCCAAGTAAAGCTTACTTCCTTCTCATGCTTCCGGGCCCAGAATCAGTTACTTCCGAAGTAGACACTTACTTCCTTCTCATGCATGAGGGCCCAGAATCAGTTACTTCCGAAGTAGACACTTACTTCCTTCTCATGCATGAGGGCCCAGAATCAGTTATTTCCGAAGTAGACACTTACTTCCTTCTCATGCTTCCGGGCCCAGAATCAGTTACTTCCAAAGTAGACGCTTACTTCCTTCTCATGCATGCGGACCCAGAATCAGTTACTTCCGAAGTAGACACTTACTTCTAGTGGTGTAACGATACATCGAACTATCGATTGATTGCGATAGTACACTATCGATTGTTATTGGCGATAGTTTGTCTAACTATCGATAGTTTCGATAGTTAATTTGTTTGGTACATTTACTTTTTAAAAAACATA
>JAUELE010252425.1:0-10787 GCA_031471655.1 Diodora aspera | reverse complement strand
TCTTTAAACTCGTTATTCTCAGGATTGTCAAATTCATGGTTGTGGTGAAATGGGTTACAATTTTGGTCATAACTTCACCATTTTTTGTGCTACAGTAGTAAATGAGGTATCAGATGAAAGGTTGTCATGTGCTCTTTGCACATATATTAATAACTTAAAATGTCAAATTTGCGCCAAGTGACTCATTTCGTGGTGTCGGGTCACATTTATCGTATTTAATCTGTTAATAATAATAATAATAACTGGGACTGCTGAAGCAGTATTAACGGTCTTTTACTGCTCTGATTGCACCGATTCCTGCACATATAAAAAAATATATCTAAAAATCAGTCATTGCATCTGTAATTGGACGTTGAAGATACCAATTATGACCCTTGACCCGCGGTCAAAAGGTCGAGGTTTGACAAGTTACGGATGTTTATTTATGCGTGAGAATGTGTTGACACTGGTTCGCTGCAATCTATTATTGGAATGTTTTAGTGATTGTCGGTTTGTTTGGAAGCTGAAACGTGGTACCGCGGGACTAATCTTTGCATACTCTTTATTAACTGTCAGGAACGTCCAGCATTATGTGATTCAGCAGATATGCACACTCCCTACCGGCCTCGTAGCTGCGGACGCGAAAGTTCCACTTGATTTGAAAACTGGCAAATCAGCTGCACTTGATTTCAAAGCGCCAAATGAGAGCTGCCGACTGAACACTGTTTGCATTAATTCTTGCTCAATGAAGTTGCGTGACATTGACAATTTCGCTTTTTAATCCAGCTTTGCCGCCCCGTGTCTGCTGAACCAATGTATACTGAAGAAATCTGTAAATAATGTTTTTTGGAACTGATTGTAAGTCATGTATCAAGCCAGAGTCAGTATTTTAGGGACTAGCTTTCTGGGAAGCGGTGTGTAGAACAGTATAGCAATCTTTCGGACTCGTTTGTCTGAATGAAATCGGCTGGTCTGAAAAGGGAGACCGAGGGCAACCGTCAAGCCATGATTATCGGTGAGAATATCTCAATGAAATGTCGTTTATGTCACCGTTTTGATGAAACCGTCAAACATCGTGTGAGCGGATGTCCTCCTTTGGCACAAACCTCTTATTTAAAGAGGCATGATGGTATGGCAAGGATTTTTACTACCGTCCCTGCCATGATGTGCTTGCAAACTATTTGGGTCCGGCAATTATCTGAGAAAAATATATTGTCTCATGCCATGAGTTAAAATAATGTTTGAGAAGAAAAACCTTCCAGTTCCCCTACGGCTCCCTAAAGTAAAATGTCGTTCTTTTATCACATTAACAAGACTACACGCTGAAATATGTACGCTTTTCTTGCAAATATAAGCTTGCAGTTCAAGTCAGTTACTTTGGATTACTATAGTTTGTGATAAATAGAGTTCAACGTTTGAAATAGAAATCTCTCTCACTAACTGAGGAAGGAGAATTAATATATTGTGTTACGTGTTAAGTAGTTGTTGCAATATCTAACAAAACTAACATACACGTATTTTGTTATCCAAATAACAAACTGAGTACTAAACCACATTCACTAGTGTACACTGATTACCTCCACTGTGATCTCAACGTCTGAGATGTGATCTTAGAGCAGACTTTGTTGTCAAAGAACCACAGGGGAATGTCTGCGCCTGAATCATGAGGCTGAAAATTAGTCTTATTTGATGGGTTACAAAATATAGGCTAGCTATGTTCAACTCTTAATTAGCACTCATCTCACTCAGACTTGTTATGCGTTGCAAGTAGTCCACAATGACAGAGTTACCTCCCCTACAAAGAATCCTGTAAGAGATGTGTATGAGCCAAGGGCGAAAAACCGTATGTCCTCAGAACGAATTGAATCTGTTCCGAATCTGTTCCGACTCAGACGAGTTACCTGCCTTTCACTTTTGTTTATAAACGCAACATTGCTCAGCAATGCGTAAAGACATAGCGACTTACTGCGCTTCGTTAGGTTTAATCGCTGTAATATGACAGAAATATATAACTGCAACAAAGGCGAAAGTTTATGGATAACGGAAAAAGAATTGAATTTAGGAATACGCAGTTCTGAGATTTTGCGAATGTAATAATAATAATAATAATATGGCCACTTATATCGCGCTAAACTCCACATCACGAAGCGGCATGCAATCTAATAGCAACAATTAAACCCGAAAGAAGGTTGATAATTTGTGACTGTTCAGTAAGAAAGTCGAAAGTGTTTTCTTAATGAAGTATTAACTATGCATAAGCAGACGGTTACCTTTCCCTGGCATCACATTCATGTCGCAGTAGACAAAGAACGGCATATGAGAAGGATCAGGATAGATAAGGATTTCTCCACTTATCAAGCCCATGTTTGCAGCATCTTGGCACGTTCTAGGTAGCCCTGTGAGAAGAAATCGTAGTACATGGTGTCATTAATGTTTAAGGTTCGAAGTATGCCCAGTTCAGTGTTCAAAGCAGACACTCCTATACTCATACGCAAAAGAAACGCATTTTTTTCAAAATATCAAGATGTCGATTGAAAAGCAAACGATGAGAAACCTCTGAATGAATATATGTTATGTGGGTGGGAAATGTTTTGTTTTGAGCGATGTATGCCATGTTTCTAACAACACTACCGGGGACCGAGAACGCACCTTCTGAATGTGCATGGAATGAGGATGCACGAGTTTGTCATGAAAATAACATGATGCACGTAAACTTCTAATCAGCGAAGGGTATAAAATGTGCAAGAAGTTTACGATAACCATTCAACGTTGGTAAGAGTGAAAATGTTAGACAATGCCGTCTTCGGTCCCAGGACTTCAGTTGTCATCGTCCAGCGCAGCGGCCAGTTCTTACACGTCGCCATCGCCAAGCAAGCCTCCAATGGGCACAGGTGCATCATAACTGGCGCTATCGTGAGTGGAGACGAGTAATCTTCTTTGATGAGTTTCTCATGGTGATGAGAGGATCAGGATATAGCGACGCAGAGGAGAATGCTTTGTTAATGGTTGTGTATTGGAGAGGGATGCATGGGGTGGTCAAAGCGTCATGGAATAATTCCTTCAGGGAAGTATTTGATTTATCAGTTTTATCGATTATTAGTTAGATTTTAAACCTTTAAATGTGATTTTGTCTAACGTTTTACCGCCCTTCGTTGGTGGATTTTAGATGGCTTTTTGCTAATTTGATATACATAGGGAACCATCGCGTTATGCCTGAAAAATTGCCACCTGCGACGTTGAACTACATAATTCAATTTAATTCAAAGCGTCATGATATGGGCTGGCACAGGTCTTAATCAACGTCTTGGTCCAGTTGTCTACCAGAACACTGTTCCTGGTCATGGAAATGGCGTCGCTGCTCAGCGGTACATCGACCAACTGCTCCGACCACAGGTTGTACAATTGTTTTGCTCGACACCAGCAACACATTTTTCAGCAGGACAACGCCCGAATTACCAAGGACTGTCTCCAGCAGCATCATGTCCATGTACTGCCCCGGCCACCGCTTAGTCCTGATCTCAACCCCATTGAACATTATTGGGATGTAATCCAGAGACCGCTTAACGATGTGCGACCAAGGCCGCCAACTGCTGATCAGCTTCAAACAGCCATCTTGAATGTTTGCAGGCCATTCCTATGAACATTATTAGCAGACCTGTGCGCTCCATGTACAGAAGATGTGTTGCCGTTGTGAATGCAAATGGTGGTCACACACAGTCCTGACAGGCACACACCTGTAACGGAATTCAATGACTTTCACATGATACAGGTCTATTGAACTCTCTCATTTCCCTCTGTGGTCAATAATGCCATCCAAATTATAGAGAATCAAAATTTGAACTTCGACTTGCGCTTCTTTTGCGTGTGAGTATAGTTAAAATCTAGTTTGTATAAGACCTACATCCAAGAAATACATGTACATAAATGTCTATTAAACTGTAAATTAAAACTACATTATAAGTCTATACACCCACGTAACATGTCCAGGTTAACGAACGTTAAACAATGCTGTATATCTATCGACATCCTCGGAACATGTGCAAGCTACCAACCGTTAAACTAGACTATATATGTATAGACATCCTCACAACGTGTACAAGCTGCCAACCGTTAAACAATAGTGTATATGTATAGACATCCTCGCAACATGTGCAAGATACCAAACGTTAAACAAGTATAGACATCCTCACCACGTGTACAAGATACCAACCGTTAAACAATAGTGAATATGTATAGACATCCTCACAACGCGTACAAGATACCAAACGTTAAAAAATAATATATATGTATAGACATCCTCGCAACATGTGCAAGATACCAAACGTTAAACAATAGTGTATATGTATAGACATCCTCACAACGCGTACAAGATACCAAACCTTAAACAATAGTGTATATGTATAGACATCCTCACAACGCGTATAAGATACTGAACGTTAAACAATAGTGTATATGTACAGACATCCTCGCAACATTTGCAAGATACTAAACGTTAAACTAGTGTATATATGTATAGACATCTTTGCAACATGTCCAAGATACCAAACGTTAAACTAGTGTGTATATGTATAGACATCCTTGCAACGTTTGCAAGATACCAAACGTTAAACTAGAGCATATATGTATAGACATCCTCGCAATGTGTGCACGATAAGAATCGTTAAGCTAGACTATATATGTATAGACATCCTCGCAACATGTGCAAAATACCAAACGTTAAACAATAGTATATATGTATAAGCATTCTTGTAACATGTGCACGATACGAATCGTAAAAGTAGAGTATATATGTACAGACATCCTTGCAACATGTGCAAGATATCAAACGTTAAACAATAGTATATATGTATAAACATTCTCGTAATATGTGCACGATAAGAATCGTTAAACTAGTGCATATATGTACAGACATCCTTGCAACATGAGCAATATATCAAACATTGAACAATAGTATATAAATTCTTTAAAAAAAGAAACGCATAGGTGTTTTAGGTATTTGAAATCTTTTTCTCTCCTCAAGCAATCATTACAAAAAGAATTCTTGTGTTTGAATCTCGGTAACCATGTCATGTTTATTGTGTATTGCGTGCAAACGTATCCCAAAATGTTCCTGGAAAGGTTTGCGAGCCGAAAAGCAAAATGTGCGCAAACCTTTCATGTAGGGAACGTGTTCAGCACAATGCACGTGCAATGAATGGGAAACAGGAATGGAGAAAATGGCTATAAAAGACAGAACAAACTTCTGAAGTTCATTTCGAAATTGTCGACGGTATTAAAGATGTTTAAAAATGCGAAGATTGAATGCTGCTGACCGAAATATCGCCATTGGCCGTTTGAAAGCAGGAGTTCCAGTCTGCTGTTGCTAGACACTTTCCTGTCCACCAAAGCACCATATCGATATACCCACACCAATTCAACGCAAGATCTTCCGAGAAGTGGCAGACCAAGAGTGACCACCCCTGCTCAGGATCGATACATCCGGGTTCATCACCTTCGACATCGTTTTGCGACAGCAATAGACAATGAAGGACAAGTGCCTGATGTGCGACGAATTTCCGACCAAATTATCAGAAATCGTCTGAGAGAAGTGGGAATTCGACCATATGGATCTCGCGACGTCAACAACGACGACGACGTGTCCAATGGTGCAACAGGGTACAGGTATGGGACCTGAGGAACTGGCGACGTGTTTGATTCAGCGATGAATCACGTTTTCTACTTCAACAACGGGATGGAAGACAACGTGTATACAGACGTCGACACGGACGTTTCGCGCCAAACTGCGTTCGACAAGTTGACCGATTTGGTGGAGGAAGTGTCATGGTATGGGGAGCCATATCCTACACTGGAAAATCCGACTTACTGGTGGTTCAAGGCAAACTTACAGCAAATCGATACATCAACTAAATTCTGCGTCCTCACCTCCTCCCAAATTTGAACAGCAAGAGGGAGGTGTTCCAACATGAGAATGCTCGACCCAACACTGCACATGCAACATCAGCGTTTCTTGCCAACGAGAACGGCAATGTCCTTCCATGGCCTTCCAGATCGCCAGATCTTAACCAGATCGAACATTTATGGGATGAACTTGAACGACGAGTCCGTCACCGTCACCAACGTCCTCACACACTTGCACAACTTTCCCATGCCTTGCTGGAGAAATGGCGAATAATTCCTCAAGCAAAAATCCGTCGACTTGTGCAATCTGTTCCAAGGAGCTGTCGAGCAGTGATGGCTGCAAGAGGTGGTATCACCAGGTACTGACTTTAAGACCCCCTAGTGGCTGATTAAAGTTAATGAACTGAACTGAAATAACGATGACAATGACAACAATACTTCTGTCATTCACTGTGCCAAATTTCATTTGTCTCTGTTCATGATTATACAACTCAGGTTCACCTATATATGCTGATTAAATATCCTTGTTTTTCAACTATGCGTTTCTTTTTTTGAAGAGTGTATGTATAGACATCTTCGCAACATGTGCACGATAAAAATCGTAAAACGAGTGTATAATTATATGTATGGAGATCCTTTGCAACATGTGCAGGATAACAAACGTTTAACTAGAGGTTGCATATGGACATCATCCCAACATGTCCAGTATACCAAAAATATAAATCTTAAACTATATACAAATCCTCGTGACAAGTTCAGGATAAGAAAAATGTCGACGATAGCAAACATTAATCAAAAGACACTTGGTGTACAGTTTCGTTATATGCTATCAAGCCGCATCCACTCTGGTTTAAAAAATATACATAAACATTTTTTCCAGCTAAATTATATACATGATGCAAGGTACTAAATTTGTAAAGGAAAATAATATTCTTATCTCTCTTTCGTTGGGAAAAGCAGCGTAGTAAATAACAACAACTATTTGTCATTCTTTCTCACCAGTTGGTATCCGTGAACAGTTGAGGGAAGTGACTGTTGCCTTGGCAGCGGCTAGGGGTCCTTTCTGCCCTCCATATGTAGCCCTGATCACGGGTAACCCATCTTTAGAGGTGAATACACCCTGATCAAAGTTTCCCATCGGACGTTTGCTGTCGCATCTACAGGTATGGTCCGTCTCACAGGTCCCCAACTTTCCACACGGACATCCTTTTGACTCAACATCGTCGGCAAGGCCAAATCCTGGTGATATACTTCCGTCAGCCAGAGTTATATTCCCAATGGGCGATTCCTTACACTGATACAGTACTCCCTTAAATAAACCGGCGACAAAGATAAATACTAAGAGCAATCACTCAGAGAAGCACATAAACTACCTGGCAAAAGAAACTTATCACTTAAGTTTTATCAAAACCAAAGACGCTGGAATAAGTTTGAACGCTATGAGAAAACATTCGCCAAAACACACCCTGTGCACACATGGAAGTTACCTTTCGCAGGGTAATTGATTTTCACGCAAAAACATGATTTGGGGGAACTTCAAAATGCTCGTGCATGATTGTTGCATAAATACCAGTGTCGGGAAAAGCAAGGATGCAGTAGGAAAAAGAACATCAGAGAGATGGCGAGACTCACACAAGCAAAACGTGACAGAGCTATTGGTATGGCCAACATTGCGGCCTCTCCACGGCACATTGAAAGAACCTTCAATTGCAGTCAAGCAACTTGTTGAGCCGTTATCGGCAAACAGGCCAGACACAAGTCCGTCCAAGATCTGAAAGACCAAAGGTCACAACGCCAACTGAAGACCGCTACATCCGGACATTCCATCTGCGGAACTGATTCGTCACAGCGATGTCAATAGCAGCAACAGCACTGGGACACCCCCATCAGCAGACGAACAGAAGTCGATTCTGCATGGATGGTATCAGAGCCAACCGTGCCTTCCGTAGACTGGTCTTGATCCCTCTACACCATGGATGGAATCGCTTCAACCTGTTCCTAAATGATGACCGAGTCCTTGTTTATCGACGTTGGGGAGATCGACTGGCGCTTAATTGCATCCTTGTGCACTATGTGCATCCGTATGGTGGAGGCGGCGTCATGGTATACAGCGGTATTTGCGTTTAGCAGAGAACACGGCTTGTCATCATCAGTGGAAATCGGACCGGCCCAAAGAAACAGGGATGAAGTTTTGCGATCTGTTGTAGTTCCATTTTTACTTCGACAGCAAAGGGATAATCTTTTGCATCAGGACAATGCACTTCCTCATTGCGCCAGACTTGTTCGGGATTATCTGAACAAGGTTAATGTCAATGTATTGCCTTGGCCAGCACTTTCTCCAGACATAAATCCGATAGAGCATGTTTCTTTTTGCCCGGCCTAATGGCAAGTGCACTATCGATATGGGATTGAATTTTTGTCCAGACAGCGGAAAATGATTCCTTTCAGTAAATTGATCGTCAGATAGATAACATCTGTCTTTGTTTCTCTTTACGGGGCTACTGACCAAGGTGATCAGTTTTATTTGCCCAGTATTTTATATATGAAGAAGCTGCTGAGGAGTTCGATGAGTTACCTTTTGGAAATACTGATTCTTAAATATATGTTTCAGCGTACCTGCATACAAAATTCCGAGTTCTTAGCCAAGGCATTCAGTTGTTGAGGAGTTGCACCTCGGTAGGTGACTGGTATTTCAAATGGTGTTGTGTCAGCTCCGGCTACACTTATTGGAAATTTGTCTTCAGTGTATGCCTATAATAAAATTCAAACAATATACATGGAATATTTCATTCATACACAGTTAACTGTTATGGCAGCAGTTGTATATTCGTGAGTGAGAGTGGATCCTTAACTTTCAAAATCAGACACTACTTAAAGGTTTGGCCCATCCAAATACAATATATGTAAAGCGGTATGATAGTCGTTATCATGTGTCATAATACGACAGCAAAATAAGTCTTAAGGTTGGATACATGTTCCTAAGCAGGACATATGTGTGGAGTATTCTGTGTTAAATAAATAATATAAACTGTAGATGAGATATTAGAAATGTGTTTGCGTCAATAAATAACGTCGTATCCCCATTATTGTGGCAGATTGAAAATGATTAATGCTGTATTTTGTAATCTGAATTCCTTACATTTCCACCACAAAGTGTCTCCTACTGTGCAGGCTCATACCCTACGGAAAACATTAACCATCGCAGCATGGAGATTACTAAATAGTTGGATAATAATAGTGACAGGTCACAGCGCTGTGTCTAAACACCACGAACGACAAAATTATAATCGTTTCTCTCTAAACACCCCCAAACCAAAAGTACGTAATCCTTTCGTTTAGACGACTTGGAAATACACTATTGGGATACACTACCATCCCAAAATACTAATCTGTTCTATCTAAGCACCAAGAAAGTCAAAGTACGTAAACCTTTCCGTCTAAATACCACCAAATCCAGAATTCTAATCCTTTTTCTCCAAACACTCCAAAACCAAAAGTATGTAACCCTTCCGTCTAAAAACCACCGTCACAATAATACTTATTATTTCTCTCTAAACACCACGGGAGCCAAAGTACCTGACCCTTTCCGTCTAAATACCACCAGAACCAAATTCTAATCCTTTCTGTCTCACCACCCCCAGACCAAAAGTATGTAATCCTTTCCGTCTAAACACCACCAGCCTAAAAATATTAATCCTTTATGTCTAAACACCACCAAATAAAAATTCTAATCCTTTCCCCATAAACACCCCCAGACCAAAAGTACGTAATCCTTTCCATCTGAACACCACCACTCAAAAATACTAATCCTTTCTATCTAAATACCACGGCAGCCATAGTACGTAACCCTTCCACTTAAATACCTCCTAACCCAAAGTTCATAATCCTTTCCGTTTAAATACCACCTAAACCCAAAATACGTAATCCTTTCCGCTGTTTATACCACTACGCTCAAAAATACATACTCAGCTCGGTTTAAATACCACCAAACCTCAAGTACGTAATCCTTTCCGTTGTTTATACCACCAAACTCAAAATACATGATCATTTCGGTTTAAATACCACCAAATCTAAAGTACGTAATCCTTTCCGTCTAAATACCACGAAAACCAGAGTGTGTAATCCTTTCCGCTTCATTATCACCAAACCAAAAATACGTAATTCGGTTCTCTTTCGGCAATTCAAGCCATGTATCCCCACCCACTAATGGAATTTATCCACAGGCTTATCTTTTGTCTATATTCTACAAACATTCTTTGCCTGGGTGCAATCTCATAAAGGCATCCAAAGTAACGAACAAGCCGATTCCCCGGCAAAGCAAGTTTTAAGTCCCAAAGTTTCTCATCTCAAGTGTACCTGTTTGGTTAACAGTTTTAATTTGTATATCATATTTTAAAGTTGTATACATGTACGTGCTTCAGTCATGGTACATGCATTTATCATCTAGAACTAGCTCCCACAGTGGATATCACTCGTTTGAGATGAAGCGATATCTACAAGCGATATTAGTTAAAAGTCAGCTTATTTTACGTCGCCTGTTGCTTCTATTATGAATATCCATGGTAGATATCGCTTCCTATGTTACTGATTGGTCAGTTGGTCAGGTGACCCGAACTACTTTTATCCCAGGTTATTAGCTGTAAACAAACATCGCCGCTTACAGGGAAGGTGATAAAGTTTCTGTGGATGGACAGTGTGTGCTAATAGTATTAAGATATGTTGGTGATGGTGAATATTTATGCAAACTTGACTGTACAGATTTTGAGATAAAAGTTTCGGAACAAAGACTTTGAACGTGTGGTTGGTGAGCATGGAAATGCACTGCGGGTGCTTAACTTTTTTCTCTATGTATACCTTGAAATGCTCAATATACACTTCGTGCGCACGAGATAGTAACTCCAGGCATTTCG
>JAUELE010252413.1:0-19247 GCA_031471655.1 Diodora aspera | reverse complement strand
GGGGGTGTCAAAGAGTTAGTGTATCGTTGCAGCCCTACAATAACGTCAGCATTGCCAGGTTCTGTCTAGTGTAATCGCTGTACTCTTTAATGAATAGACACACACAAGAATATTTTGGTTCTCCTTCCCAACATATCTAGCGGTCACTTATGGCAGAATCACAACCAGACATTTTACATGGTTTAAATCACATTTTATTGGTGGGTTAAAGAGAAATTGAGGTCCGACTCCTCAACTTTAAGCCACAAGATAGACTTGAGCACAGCCAGTAATCACGAGCTGCTTAAATATCCTCTTCTCATCATCAGATCGATGTAACAGGCCACCACGTCATTCACCAAGTGACTATTAAGTAAGAAATTGGCCTTTATTACAAGCCACATTTTATTCAATTGGAAAAATTCAGAACGACCTGACCCAAGCGCAGAACACTCCGACCAAAACTTAAACATATTCTTGATCGCTGTGGGCGTTGTGATATTGATGTCACCCAGTCGTAAATGATTCTTCTTGATGGTGGGCGCATCGATAAATGAAAAGGCTTTAAGAGGTTTCCGGAAAAGATTTCCGGGCTTCCGCCGCCTTCTTATTTTCCCGTGATTAATTTTCAAAATGTATGTATGTTTAGAAGTCTTGTATAGCGCTAAATCCAGGCTTGTATAGCGTGCTCCAAGCGCTCGGCATTTCCCCTGGTGTTACCCAAGCAGACACTAGGCGCTAGATGGTCAACAACACTGCCAATGGAGGACCAGCACCCAGTTTTTGCTGGGTCGACTGAGGCAACTTACGATTAAAGACACTTGCCCAAGGTGACACCACTGACATTGGCAGCGTCTCAGAGGTGAGGTGGTGAGGGAAAAGGTTTGAACATTTTATTTTCTGTCATCACCAACTGTTTTTCCCCCTTCACCTTGGTCACACGTTTACGGTTCCATCAGTGATTAAATCTGTTCCAGGCCCGTAGCCATATCTTCTGCCGCCTTGTTTTTTTCCCATGGCTCGTTTTCAATTTGGTTGAAATGACATAAAAGTGCATAAAAGAGATCTAAAGAAAGAAAAATGAAGACAAACGACCCCTATACATGTAAGTCGCCTTGTAGAACAAGCATTGCATTACAGGGACCCTATTCGTTTGACGTAAGACTCCCCGAAGTAAGAGACCACTCTTAATATTTATGCCTAACGGGTTACTTGCGCCCATAACCTCGTTTTGATAGTCTCATGAATAGATGATAAGGTTGACCTCTTATGCACAACCAAGGAACTCGTTATGCATAAATATTAAGACTGGGCGTAAGAGGCAGGACAACCCATTTTCCAGTGATTTGTTGAAAATAAGCTATGATTTCCGTTATGACGCAGATGTGGAGTTTGTAACGATTCTCGAATATAACTATCTTCTTCCTGACGATCCCGACTTGGTACGCTTTTAGATCTAGCAATTAACTAGGCGTTCACTGACAGCATGTAGTTTTTAAGTGCACCTAATTCCCCTGCTGATTAGGGTGTGTCGGTAGAACCGGAAACTCTTTGAAGGAACATCTACTGTGTCAATTCCAAGGAGATGGAGGAGGTGGAAAAAACAGAATTATGTCTTTAGAGCTGTTGAGGATCGAAACCTGTTTCATATTTGTGTTTGAAGAAATTCATCTGTCCTTTTCGTGACGATCAGTAATGGCTGATAACGTCTTTAGGTGTTTAGCTATTTGTTAATTTACTCTGTATATTTCTATATACAGTGATATCTGGGGGAGTGGGTGGGGTCTATTAGGGGTGTGTATTGAATGTAGAACAAGATGTAGAAAGCCCAGAGCAGTCTCGGTGGCTGAGTGGTCTACATCACCATCTTTAGTGCTGGCGATGGATGTCTGACCCTGTCGGTTCGACCCAAAACAAAATTAGAATAGTTACTTTGCAAAGCAATGCAATCCCAAATAAAGAGAATAATACTTTATCCTTTCCTGAACTGTCACTGAATATCAAAGCTCAATGACTTAAATAATACGTTCATCTACTTTGACACATATGACGCCAGTAAACACCCATTATCAATTAGAAATTAAAAACACAAACATAAAATACACTTATCAAAGAATTGGTATCCGTTGTATGTCATGACTTTGCGATCCAATGGGGATTTATTGTGTTCACCATAATGAGCAGATCTTTCTTCTTAACCCATAGATACTATCACTTCAATAACAGGGGCGGTGGAGGCAATTCTAGGGTGTGCGTGTGTGCGTGCGTGAGTGGGGGGATGGGGGGGGGGGGCTAGAAGCGTCACCAGAGCCCCTATGCATGAATGAGAAGGAAGTCAGCGTCTTCTTCGGAAGTAACTGGCTACTCCAGTATGCATGGGACGCGACGTAGCAGACCTACAATGGCTCGCCGGACCATTTCCGAAATACGTTACTTCCTTTTCATGCATACGAGTGTTTCAGAGCCAAAAGGGCCGAGATGCATAAAATACCCTCCCTCAATCCCCCTAAAGGTTATGTACTCCGTCGTCCATGAATAAGACTTAAAGATTG
The DNA here is from genome assembly GCA_031471655.1 of Diodora aspera. Taxonomy (NCBI): domain Eukaryota; kingdom Metazoa; phylum Mollusca; class Gastropoda; order Lepetellida; family Fissurellidae; genus Diodora; species Diodora aspera. Next base: position 16,716 of record JAUELE010252413.1, on the reverse strand, counting down.
TCCTTTTTAACATCTATTCTAGGAATGTGAATAAAATACCCTCCCTCAATCCCCCTAAAGTTTTTGTACTCCGTCGTCCATGAATAAGACTTAAAGATTGTCCTTTTTAACATCTATTCTAGGAATGTGAATAATGTCTATCGAAAAATGACACCGAGAAACAAACAAGTCCATAGTGTGACAGCACCAGTGATATAGTTCACAGAAAGGAGTGGTATTTATTGATAGAAAGCACGGTAATCACAAAGTCAAAGATCGATCTCTTATTAGATTTCCTTTGAAGTAGATTGAGCACACACATTGTAATTGTCTTATGACAGGTTGTAGCCTGTGTTCCTAACCATGGGATCAATTCATCTTGCTTGGGATTAAGCTTGACCTAATTCTTTATTTAGTAAAGGTAAACTCACTCAATGATGGTTTCTTGCTGTCGAGGAAACAGTTGACGTGAGAAGCTCTGTCTACAGAAACGTAGAGCCCGGAGAGTAATTGGATGGATGATCGGCTGGGGTTGTAAAGCACCCAGGCCTTCAAGGATTCGCCCCTGTTCCGCACTAAGACAGTGTCAATGTCATCTTGGGCAAAGTTGCTTTACTCGTATATTTCGTTAGTTAACCCAGCTGAAATTGGATACCTGGTAGGAACGTGGTGGCAATGTGAGAGTTAATCTAACTGGTAGCTTGAGTTGTATACTTCCTGAGAGCTGACGAATGTTGTAGATGGTTCCAATGCCTAGGGTAATAATATTCAGCGCTTTGAGCATGCCGCGTGGATCACAACGCCGTAGGAACAAATTATATTAATGTGTGTGTATGTGTGTGTGTGTGTGTGTGTGTGTAGGGCGAACTACATCATAACTATAAATCCTTATCAGTGAAAGCCCCGTATTCCTACGGGCTCGGATCAGGCGAAATATAAGTGTCCAACCAGGGCCAGTATTAAGCCCATTGAACCGATTGCACCCAGTCGGGCCCTACACTTAAAAGGGCCCCACGCTAAGGTAATCTCTCCTCTTTTTATACTGGGGGTCTCTCCCTTTCCTTCTTATAGTCCCCACTGGTGATGCGGACTTTCCTCCTGCACTCTTGAACTAGCGAAAGTGAACATATGGCTGAAAGAGTCCCATATAAGTCCAACCAACAAACCTTTTTGTAGCCTCAAATTGGGCCTCGCTAAAGTAGCCTCCATTTGGGCCCCTCGGTCCCTAAAACCGGCTATGTTGCACATTATTATTAACATTAGTTCCATCTTACTTAGATACAGCAGACTCACACACCAAATTGTCTGATGTCAGTTTTTGTTAATGTTCACATTCATGGGATCAAGTCTTCTTGCTCAGGTTTTAGCTTGACCACATTCTTTCTCCTACGTTAATTGAAACACTAAACACAATCAATGACATGTATTCCCTGACGAAGAAACAGTTGACGTGAGAATCTCTTTGTCAACTTACGCACATCCAACACACTTACATCCATACATCACAATCAAACACTGTTCCTTAACGCTACCAATACTTAAAGTTGGATACGCGCTCGCGAACGCGAAACGGGCCTGGTGCTATCTGTATGAAATAAATGACAATGTAATAGCCAGCCTCACTCCGAAATCCTAATTTTCTCAATGTAAGTGCAATGTAATGTTGCGACTCTTCAGTGTAAGCTGTCACCCATCCAACTCGTTACCACCTAATTTTCTGTGCCAGGTTTTAATCATAGGAAGTCAGTCGTTTGCTTAACATGAATTTTACAATAATTAACATTTAAGATGAAATATATCTAAAGTTTCGGAGTTGGCTTAATCATTAAACAAGTGGCGTAAAACTAGAGACCATATAATCCTTTAAGGTACCGGGACCAACCATCAAAAGGTAATGAGTAATGCTTTACGTCGCCATAAAGCACACCTTTGGGGGAAGATACTTCAATAAGAAATCGATAAAACTACACATTTCTCAACTCCCCAAGGAGTATAGAACCCAACCTGCCTGTGTCACGAGAAGATTAACTTTGACATCTTCATCACTTCCAACCAAGTAACCAATTTAAACTGGGTGAACTCGGGTAATTTATGAGCAAATCCACTTGCCCAAGGTGACACCGCCGACATTGCCAATGTCTGTGTGAGGCAGGGCGAACCCTTAAAGACCAGAAAGCTTTACAACGCGAGCCGGTCACCAACCAACTCTGATGCCTGCCTCAGTGCATATCTACTTTGATGTACCGGTCCACCGTCATGACCTCCCCCCCCCCCACGTGGTATCTTCCTCATGATATGCGTTCATTAAGATAACAATAAAAATCTGGTTCTTTCCGTGTTCGCTATGTAAAGACGATTTGTTCAATTCGTTAAACTGTTTGTTGTCTTTATCATGTACACAGATTTGCCAACATTTGTTCGTCAACGACCAAACTTTTACAAAGCCACCCAAAACGCCAATGAAAACAATTATTTCCTCAGACGAGATGTTCAAACAGTCATTAATTACTCTTAAGCTTATTGCATTTACTTTCAATTAAAACCTTTCTTGAGTGTACATTTGTGTACATTGATTGCAGCAAAAACCTCAATGATCAATTATTAGCCCATGGGGAAAATGCTTTCTCTGTATATATTTGCAAAGGGAAAGGTAAACTTGAGCACTGGAGCAGAGGTACTTGAAAAGATGGTAGCAAACAATGATTTATAACAAAAATGCAAACAATTAATCATATTAAATCAATAAATGCTCACCGTGAACTGTTGAGCAAGAGAAAAAAAAATCATTTAGAATGTAACAAACGAAAGTGAAATTAAAAAAATGAAAAAATTCGTGAAAAAATTTGTCCAGGCCAGCTCTGCAAAATGTATGGAAACATGTAATTTTGTAAACAAAAAAAAACCCCAAACCCACCCACCCCCCGAAAAAAGATCAAACAAAAAACAACACGATGTCTATGATTTGGGTGCATAAAAGTGACTCAAACAGGTACTTTCAACAGACAGGACTATCATAGGCGTAGTAGGCGTGTGTGTGTGTGTGTGTGTGTGTGGGGGGGGGGGTGTCTCTCTGAAAAATGCTCGGGATTCGGGCGACAACGCTCAAGATTCGGGCAAAAGCAGTGTGAATTTCTTCTTTTCGGTTTCATTTGGGGATAGGGTGGGCTGGGTAATTTTTCAGTCAAGCTAGTCACTGCTCTCCCCTAATTCGGAGGATGCCCATACACCCATTGGTAATTTGGTACCATATCTGGAAAAGAACACCCGAAATATGTCCATGTTAATACCAGAACAAGGAGAAATAGCAAAAAGAACACGGGCACGTATTGTAAGAATCTTCGGCTTCAATCTCTTATCATCCTCGAAATCCAGGGTATAATGACACTGCCAACGGTCATATACCCTGGATTTAAACTTATTCACCAATGTAGTATGTATGCAAAGTCCTCATCTGCTTAATATAGAGAACCAATGAAATGAAGCATTCACTGCACGAGAAGTAACTCTTGATAAATTTAAACACATAACGTTTTCAATTTCACTGATCACTCAAAACGCCATCCTCGTGACGATCGTCGTGAATAGGAGTGATTCGAGGGTACATGACCGTTGACGGTGTCATTATACCCTGGATTTCGAGGATGATCTCTTATGTCTATTCAACCAAACGGGACAGACAGGGAACACGTAAAGCCGACATTGTCAGGCAAGACTCTGACTCCGACCTCAATCCAAAGGGATTTTAACACAAATATAACAACTGTTAACTGGATATATAACATAACTAAGAGGAGTCTCAGTGGCACGCTTATGTAGTTCCACAGTAATCTAGACTGTAAAATGCTGGACACTAAATCTACATATGCTAAGTGGAATGAAGACTGAAATACAGTCTGGAATTCGCGATGGAGCTATCTAGAACGGTACGTTGGTGGCAGCGACGGGATTAGCAGAGGGAGCTGTTCATTTGAGAAAGTCGTCTCAACCTTGCCGATGGCAGATTACATGTCTATCGATATCGTGGCGGGGTAGTCCCTTCAGCGTGGTGTGTCCAAGTGAGTGATTAATTCGGGGTTTTACCTGGTTTTCGGCAATCTTTCATCCACATCACCACGGTCTCTCCAACGCCACGTTGGTGTCAAGGCTCCTGTCTCTCCTGGCTGAAAGAGAGGTGCCCGGGCGAAACTCGAACCACAACCGCCAGGGCTGGGAGATTGCTGGGCCGACGCGCTAACCACTGTGCCATCCCGCACCTCGGTGTGTCCAAGACGTTGAATCCTTTGTTGATGGTATGAAGAGAGATTCATGGCGAGAGGAAAACATGAACCATTCTAAACCCATCTGGTGCTGTATGAAGTACATGTGGGTTTAATGAGGAAGTTTGTTATGCAATTTCCAATTTTGATCATGTTTAGATTTAGTTACAATAGTTAATGTTTTTCAGCAAACAATTGCACTGCAAACACGGAAGATAAATATTTTCTGGAGAATTTATAAAGTGAAACTGAATCCAGCTACTGCAAGACAAAGCAACCTTTAAATGTTGAAGTTGATCTCATCAAAACGCTAAGAAAATATACAGATAGAATGAACTCTGCTTGACGGACAGTTGGTAGTTTGATATAGGAGTAAGCCAGAGATACTTTCAGAAATGTCTTCCGACGATGAAACTCTTCAAACACTGGAGATGATGCTCAGACGACTCATCGCGGATTTATTTCATAAAAAAACGTTTCTTAGCTGTGTATTTTGATGCTCAATCTGATAACTATACTGGGAGAATGGTGGAGAAGTGTTTTGGAGCATCATTCCAAAAGAAGTTAATGATCGGAATTGGCACCAATATAACCTTTTGGGTTTCGTGGTGAGTAGGATCCGCTTTGATTTTAATCTGTGGAAGGATGCAATTAGGAGGTATTACACCTTCAAATAATTCTCACATATTTCTCATGTGGCTGCGCATGAACATGTCTAACTACGTAATGGGAACGGTGTCTTCAAGAAGATTAAACATCGCATTTCCAGGTGGAAAACTTGTGTTTATGCAATGTGTTTTTGTAACGTGGTAAGACACTGAGGCTGTTATATTGATTAAAAGTTAAAATTTAAAATAGGTTATTATTCATGAAAATATATACGTCTTCAATCAGTCAGAGACAGGTCGAAATATAGAAGAGTAGGGTAAATGTCCTTGAGTCACTATCCTGACTTGAAAACAGGGATTTTGTATAAATAAGGTCAACATACCCCAAAAGTTCACTAAGTTTAACAAAGAAAAACAAATACAACATAAGAAGAAATAATTAGATGACTTCTTACAATCCATAATTTCGGCAATTACGGAACGTTTATTTCCTCGTATTTTCCATATTCCCCCGTAACTGAGATTGCTAATACAAAGAATTTTAAATTTTTGCAAATACTTTATTCGATTGCGCCTAAACACATCTCCTTGATTGAAAGAACTTTTTAAAAGCAAAAGCGATTTGTCAGTTATGTCAAGTTGTGAATTATTGTTAGAACTCCTGTCACTCCAACTGACACTCCGCCCCAACTGACACTCATTACTACTTGCGAAGGCATTCATCTATCTGCGCTGTTCAGAGAAAAAACAGTTTCTTGCCTTGAAGACAGCATTATGACACTAATAACTGTGCCCAATGTAGTTACAGTATATGTCGGTATGTCGTTGATTCCAGATGTTTCGGGTATCTTTGCCGTTTGGATTCACTTTGCCACAATGAAGAGTACAAGGTGTAATTATACATCACAAGAAATAAAGACATTTTGCCGAAATATTCTAAAAGAGTTATTAATAAAATAATATATTATGTATACCAACTGATTACAATTCTGTCAAAGAGTTAGCTTTTATTCTTTGTGTGATTTGTAAAATCACCCGATAAATATTTATGGAAATCAAACATCGTATTTTGCTGTTCAGAACAGTTCTGACCTCCTACCTGTAAGAATGCACATGTCATGACGGTTAACCCATATTCTCCAACTTCTGTCTTTGACAATACATGCCCCGCGATCTGTCTGGGTCGTTGTATACTCAGACACAGAGGAACACGATCTATTGTAAATTAATCCCGTCCTGAAGTCGTTTAAATGAGGAAGTTTGTTGACTGTTGGAATGGTCTTTGAGCAAATTATGTGAATAATTCGTCATTCCTAGCACGTGGCGACTTGCATACAACCTTACCATTGAAACAATTCCCTGGCCAGTTATCAAACATCTAACAGAATTGCAACGATGTATACTAGTGAGTGGAGGAAAGTCCTTTTTCGCGACCGGTATGGCCCTTCACTGTCAAACACCTCCCCCCCCATGCAAGAGTGATTGAGTGAATGATTTGTGGTTTTATGTGTTTTCGGCAATCTTTCAGTCATATCACCACGGTCTCACCAACATCACGTCGGTGTCGGGGCTCCTGTCTCTACGGGCTGAAAGAGATGTGCCAGAGCGGGACTCGAACCACAACCGCCAATGCTGACATATTGCTGGCCCGGAGCACTGACTACTGCGCCAACCCGCGCCCCCGAAGCAAGATGGAAAAAGGCCACTATCACAACAAAAAAACAATCTCACAAACATGATCAACGTATATACAATACACACAGGAACGTTACCAATTTAAGACACTGGAACTTTCACTTTAAACATTGAGAAACCACTTTCATCTTTGAATTATCAGTTTTTCAGAAAATTCATGTTATGTATCGGTTACATTTACCACATGCATGTACCAAACTGCAAGAAAACTAATTAATTTTGCCTATCATACATATTTTTCTTGATTTCAATCACAAACGAATATTCTTTAAAATTCCCGTTCGGTTTACTTACTTAATATAAGGATACTGCAAGTAAAAGCGAATTGTGGATAAATACATAAGGTAAGCACTGGTCTTGCTACATGTAAAATTAGACTTTCTCTGGATATTAGAAATCTTGACCTCTGTTGCACGGAGTCGATTGTCAAGAAGGCCAATCAATAGAATCTCATCATTTCTCATGACTTCAAATAATAGCAAGTAATGATGGACCACTGTATGTAATTTAGAAATCCCGCTGAATCAATCTCCAATCACCTCTGTCAACACCGAACTCGTCATGACATTAAGATTTTTATGAAGCGTTTTTATTCATAAGACAGTCAGCAAGTATTATGTTCCAATATTATGATTTACATGAAATTATTAGATCACCATAGCTATGAATAAAATTACTATAAAGCTCGGCATAGTCAGCACACGAAGTAAGTTGGTTTCGGTGATGTTGGCATAAAACATGGTAATACAAGCACACATGCCGACAGAAGAAGGAACTATACTGATGTGCAAAAGAAAGACTACAAAGACTTTGAAATACGACTGAAGAAAAACCAACATATGTTGAATATGTAATAGTTGTGTATTCAAAAGAGTTTGTTTTAGTATGACGGAGCTAAATGACAAAACATGACAGCAGAGACTTTTGAGAAACAGTGATACAAAGACACATTAGGTTGAGAAATAAGTTAATTTGTTTTCATTTGTACCGTGTCTTCGGTCGTTTTCAAATACCATAGATCATTCTCTACCTTCATCACTGGTATTTTTCATAACCCCTGTTTTAGTTATTGTTCGTAACTGTATGCCTTGTATATAATTCATATCTTCGTAACTGTATGCCTTGTATATAATTCATATCTTTGTAAATATCTTTACTGTAGTGTCATGAGCAGGTTTGCCAATATGGATTGCGAATATATAAATATACATTATTATTATTATTATTATTTTGGACGTCGCCATACATTGATAATTATAACATTATAACATCGGGGTTCCACAAGGAGTGGAATCATAGGCAATTGCTGTCGATTATCTTGAACAGAAGCCTTTGGACTGGGATGGACGTTTTGATTCCTATGTGCACCATGCTGGGCAAAATCTTAACTTCTACCTGGGAGTTTAATACTTCAGGAACGAAATTTGCTCACACGTACACAGTCGGCATTTAAAGTTTTGACCTTTTGCCTGGAAGTCCCCCAACGGAACTTTTGGCCTGACATTTCAATACTTGCGTTCTTCCCACAGAGCAATTACGTTGCATTCTGATTACACCGGAAATTACGTCAGCATGGATACATACGTACACAGCCATGTTCGGATATTTCCGGAGACTGTTGTTAGTTTTAAGCTTCTTGTCTCCTGCTCACAAGGAGATAAATCTGCTGTTTCATTTTCGAGTGGTCTATCGTAGACTGGAACATAAAATTAAATTCCATTTGAAACCGAAATGAATAGTTTCTTTTGGACGTCAGCATAAATGTATTCTTCATTGCACGGCATCAAAGCATTTTTACGATCAAAAAGTTGTTCCGTGTTATCAATTTCTTACATCCATAACATTATATCATTTTAAAAGGAAATATTTTATGACCAAATCAGAATTCGGAGTCATCTGGAGTCACATAACATAAATAAGTTTCCCCTTTTGTTAGCAGTATAGCTTCTGTTATGGAGTTGTTATTGCCCTTTCTAGCATCAATGATCTCGGATAATCTCAGCTTACCGCAAGTGGAAAATCGTCGCTAGAAACTAGATGAGTGAAAACATAAAGACACAGGTGTGGCAACGCAGAGAAACAAGTGTGGAAACTCTAAGAAACATGTGTAGACTCGCAGAAGCAATTAACCTGATAGAGACATGTAAAAGTATCGTGATGACCTTAATGTATATATAAAGTGGTCAGCACTCATGTTAAATACTGGATGCCACGTTTGGTACTTATTTTCGTGCGTATAAGTCAATTCGATTTGGCTCTCTCTACTTCAAAGAAGGAGGTATTTGTGTCAGATATTTATTGTGTAATTTATGTAAGTAATCTGCAGTTAAATGTTACATTAGTTATATAAATGTAAGGTTGACTAAGGCGACAACTGCGGTTTGACATTATTTTCTTTAAAATTGTGAAAAACATTTTAATCGTAATTACGACTGCCCATACGAAATTGTTTTGGATGGAGCTGAGGAAACTCAAAGAAACAAGTGTTGAAGCACCGACCTAATATCTGATAATTCTTTGTTACTTATGTAAAAGTACCTCAATGTATAAAATGGTTTGCACTCATTTTAAATATTGGGTGCTAGCTTTGGTACTTGTCGTTTGCATTGTGAAAACTAGCTCAGTTCTGCTCTCTGCTCGACAGATTAGAAGTATCTGTGTCAGTCTATTGACTTTGTACAGTTAAGTACATGTAACCTGTTTTTGTGTCAGCTCAAGGTCACAGCGTAATGGGAATCTGATTGGAAGGTTGGTGGTATTAACGGTACTTTCGTAAATTGTCGAAACGCGTTTAAATCCTAATTAAGAGAAAGAAATAAGAAATTGTATTGGGTGGAACAGAGGTTCATATTGTGACTAATTGTAGTCTTTTTGAAACGTTAACTGGCGTCATTTTGATCGCCGGAACTTTAAGGAGTATAATCTGCGCGTTATAAACTCACATACATACATGCATACAAACATACAAGCATACAAGCATACAAACATACATACATACCATACATACCATACATACATACATGCATACGTGCATACATACATATATTGACAGCATCGCTGTAGCGGAAAATGATAATATACTGATGAAGCTATAAAAAAACATCCAGAGTAAATTGTCTGAAAACGAAAAAGTATTGGGTATTTTCAGAGATATTTATTCAAAAGAGCGTTGTTTCAGCACATTCCGAACCAAATGAAATTCCACCAAAGTAAACATTTTTGATGAACAGGTGTTTCAGAAGGTTGTAGTCATTTTTCGGTGCATTGTATCTTTTGGACATCAGTATATTCTAACTAAACCCGGATATTACGACATTAAGAGTCTGGATGGATACTTCGTCAAGCGGCAATGAACATACACTAAATGAAATACAATCTAATTCAACATACAAGGAATGCACACTGTATTTTAAGTGAAAGATCACAAGGAATGCCATTGGCACAAGAAACACTCGATCTCAACTTCTCCACAATACAATCTAATTGGAGTGTGTGAGCAAACTTTAACAGGACTATTGACACCAGTTGGCCCCAAACACCTTATGGATACGAAGTGAGAGCAGAAACACCTGTACAGTGTTGATTCTCATTAGTAAAATCCCTGGGCCTAAATCAATGTTAATGGAGGCGAGAAAGGTCAAGGTTTGCTCACCCTTCGGCATCATTGCAAGGTATGTTCTCATTTCAATTAATGATAGTAGTGACGCCTTTAACAGACAGTTTACAACATCAACCGAGGATGTGGTTGGGAAAGACTCCTGGAGATGAAGGAATTGGTATTGTTGACAAATATGTTTTATATCCTCGAGGTAATAAGATCTTACGGTTAATAATAAAGAGATTCACCTTTCTCTGATTTGAATACTTTGTACAACAAGTGAAACACTATATCATACTGGGAAACATTACATTATTTTGTCATTTACCCTGAAATTCCAATATCCCCTATTTTTTTAAGGGTGTATATGTCTTAATAAAATGTTTCTCTTGGCTATAGTTCATGAAATGTTATATGGCAAATTAAACATGACATTATGTCTTGATAAACGTATCTGGAACAGAAAGGAAGAAGATTTAAGTCTGCACAATTACATACTGTCACTGACGATTGATAATATTTGTATTATAGTAAAATGTTTATTTATTCATCATATAATTATTTACGAAATTTCATTTATCAAACAAAAACATCTTTTATGGACCATCTGAAATTCGTAACCATGTGCCATCTTTACTAATGTTATGACTTCCAATAAACATCTTCTCTCTTGTAAAATGCCATTTGACATAGAAAAACAATGAGAATGCCAAACGCCATAAGCAAACTTTCAATTTTTGCATCTATATAAACTTTTCTTGTGGATTTTGTCCCAGTGTTTTCAGAAAACAGTCGTGGGTCGAGAGAATATTTATTGAAAAGCCATTGTCTACAAAATATGATCCGCTAATGCTGTCACCATTTTCCAACATACGAGCATGAGTCGTGTTCATATTAAAAGTAAGATTCTCCACTTCTTATAAGATACACGTAAGCGAAAACTCATTGCGTGTCGCACAGACTGGAGGATACCAGACAAAAATACTTAACTGTTGATGTGCACTGAGGAGCACACTGCTGGTGAACTCTATCTTTATTTTGTTTCACAGACAGATTTCCTCCTATTGATGTTATGAACCTGTACTACAAGAAGTGAACAGATATGAGCCCAACAAATTTTCACAATTTCAATATGGGTTAATTGGATCAGTTCTGAAAAGTAATATCTTCATATCCTTTCTAGAACATCATCTTCTGCTTATTGGTCATACATAACCTGTCATTTGGATAAAACGATATTTATATCACCAAAGCTATTCTCCAGACATTCTAAATTTGCAAGATGATATATCTGAATATATTCGAAACTATGATTCCAAATCAAGCTATTAAAGGAGATGGCTGACACGTTTATAATTATCATTAAAAGATCCTTCTACGATAATTGAAATATTACGATAAACTCTCTCTCTCTCTCTCTCTCTCTCTCTCTCTCTCTCTCGCTCTCTCTCTCTCTCTCTCTCTCTCTCTCTCTCTCTCTCCACGCCACGCAAGTGCTTTTTCAATTTTTGGAAACAGTTTGTGGTCACTTGGGGCCAAGTCTGGACAATAGGGTTGGTGGGGCAAACTCGGATAATTGAACAGTCGTCATTGCAACTCCTAATGAAGAACTCCATGTCGAATTTACCTCGGCTTTGCTTTTTAATAAACTGACGCACTTTCCACAGTAAATTGCAATACTATTCTCCGTTCATTGTAGTCCCACGTGGAAGGTAATCAACTCTTCTTCTGTCCCAAAATATAGTAGCCATATTATTTTTGGTCGGCTTTGAGGCTTCTATGTTCTTGGAGACATGGCTTGATTTCATACCACTGATTCCTGTTTGCTGTCTGGGTCATAGTAATAGACCCAGGTTTCATCAAAGGCGACGATTCTAAAATGAAAATCATCTGTGTTGGCACTGTACCTGGTTAACAGGGCATTACTAATAGTCACCCGTGGGAACTTAATTTCTTCTGCAAGCATTCGCGGTACCCATCTTGCACACGCCTTGGACATGTGAAGTCAGAAGTACTGTTAATTTCATATCTAAATGCAGCCTCTGTAATTAAGCTTTACACCTGCCAACTATTAAGCAGTGTTATATGTATCTGCTGGGCATGCCGTCAGTATCGCTGCGTGGAATGCCTCAGTGATTACTCTGTAAGTCAGCTGACGGCTTTCTTTCACAAGTCGCCGATTTAAGTCCGCCCAAAGTCAGCTTACTCTCTCTAATCCTGAAAATACACACATACATATAGTGCTAGTACAGACCATAAGCTGCTCTGAAGTGTCCATTCAAAACTATAAACTGCTCGATATAAGTGCGTCTTATGACTGACTCGAATATTCAATGGAAGTTTACCACAGAGAAGGATCATCACTCTCAAAAGAAAAGTCACTGTATGGTGTCGCCGGACGCTTGGGGACATTGGCCACAGGAGTTCAGCGGACTGAGTGGTTTGACATGTATCCTGCGTGACCCAGACAACCAGTGTAGAGTGAGAGAGTGAGTGAATTGATTTTTAACGTCGCTGTGGACAATATTTCAGCCACAGCGAGACGAAAATCGTGTATGTAAATGAAATAAGCAAAAGGCCAGATAAAACCTGGCCGAAGGACAGTAAAATTATTAGTAAGTATCACAGACAAGGAATCAAAACTAATTCATATCAACTAAAGTTCACAAATATTTTCTGAGACGATATATCACAGTTTATTTAAAAGTTCAATGTCCCTCAAGAAAGCTCAAATGAGGTGGTTGCCAATTGTATTAAAAACCTCTAAAGGCTAGTTGCAGAATAAAAAGTACAATCCAGTAAAATATGCTTCACAGTAATTGGCTCGTCACAAGGAATACAAAATGGTTGCTCATTGCTGTTTAAAAGATATTCATGAGTGAAACGTGTATAACCAATACACGCCCAAAATAACACTTTTATAACGCGTTTTACAGTCAAATAGATGTAACCCACTGTTGGTTTAATCTGAAATAGTTTGTTTTTAACCTACCTTTTCCATCCCTCTTGAAATAGACTAACCAGTGTAGATTTGAAATTATGTCAAGTAACGAAACAACCAAAAGTCACAACCTGACTAAACACACACGCAAACATTCACACTGTAACCTGACAACTAAAATTCATAACTAATGTGAAATGACAGCTGAGTCAATCAAAATGTATTTGAAGTGCTTCAGAACATGGTTGCTCATGTCACAGAAATTATCTAACAAAACAATCAAAATTCACAGAAAGAAAAAGAAGGAATAAAGAATGAGTACAATACACGTTATGACAGTCGCAAAACCAGTTATTCAGCCTTCAGTAGCCCGTATAATCACCCAGAGCATAACCTGTCGATGGCGATGACTTCACAGCTGGGCATCTGTAGTGTAAATGTATCTACGTAAATGGCAGTTGTCACGAGCTGTCGTATTTCGTGGCCGTCAACAGCCCGACCGGTCAGGCGGATGTCCAAAGGATTCTAGTCCTCACGGTCAGGCGGAAGTCCGAAGGATTCTCTCTCTCTCTCTCTCTCTCTCTCTCTCTCTCTCTCTCTCTCCAATGCTAAAAGAACAGGTTTCATTTCAAAAATGACATTATATTAATCTCTCTATCTTTCTCATGCTAAAACAACATGTTTTTGTTTCAAAAATTACATATTAATTTCGCATATACTCTCGCTCTTTCTCTGATTTTATAACAAAACGCTTTGTTTCAAAAATTATACTCTCTCTCTCTCTGTTTTGTCTCTCTATCGTTAAACTCACACAAAACAATATTTGCAGGTACAGATACAGCCTGTGCAACGAAGCAAGTCCCCCCTTATATATATATCACTGTCATGACGGGAATACGACGTTATTTATGGACGTAAATGCCTTTGAAATTTCTAATCTACAATACATGTTTTTTTAAATTTAATACGGAATTCTCCAAACATTCCAAACATATGTCCTGCTTGGAAACACGTATCCGACTTAAACCTTTGTTTCAGACTGCGGCGGAGTACATCAGCTGAGCACGTCCAACCCTAGTGTCTCTTTCTCGGTCACCTCCGCGACCTACACCACCAACACCGAATGTAACTGGTTTATTGAGGTATTTCACATTAAATTTGTTTATATTTGCATAAATTTCCATAAATTTGCATAAATTGTGTATGACTGGTTTTGGTTCTGATAACGCGAATGTGATCTTCAAATATTTTGTGCTTTAGATACATAATTTATTTGATGCACATCCCCAACCTAATTTATCTGGATATCAGTAAAACATTTGGTTCTGGTATAGACTCTAAGAAGAGTTTTAAATTGTTTTTGTTTCGCTATATTGTTTTGTATCGCTAACACAGATGGACTGAAGCAGGGGTAGAACACCATACGTCCTCTTAAAATATGGCAGGCATGAGGGAAATGCTTTGCAATTGCTCAATTTTTTACGCAGTTTCCGTAACACTTCACAGACCATAGATTCATTCAGGAGACAAGGCGCCTCGTATGCCTCGTGTAATAGAAGTGATACGATTGGTCCAAAAGCCGAGGCGCCTTCTTTGCATGCCTCTCCTGTACGGGCCTTATGTCAACTAAGTGCGGACATACGTCACTACGCGCTATTGAAATGCCACATATATTCCTGTATAAAAATGCACGAATATATGACCCCCATGGACCAGCATTAGTATTAGCGTCCACCACCCTAAATCCTGTTTCCGCCCCTAGCTGTGTTCTCTTAAAATAATCTTATGAACAGAATCTCATCCTTTGTATTTGAACGCAGGCACCCGTCGGTTCTCATGTCTTGCTGACATGTCCTTCTTTCCAAACCGGATGTGAGGACTCATTCGAGATTCGAGAACTCTACTTCGGAGACGTTCCATATGTGTATGTATAAAAATCACACTTTTGATCAATGAAATCAGTCTTTCATTTGCTAAGCTATACGTTTTACATCGATTGGCCGAAGTGATTCAAGCTCAAGCGTAATCTCCTTGTCCAGCGGAGACACAGGTCATCGTATGGAAATCACAGTTTTGCAAACGATGCGGCGTCCTTGTGGAACTCACTTCCCAACGATATAAAATCACCATCTACTCTGATGTCCTTCCGCAGACAAGTGAAGACATATCTTTAAGTCTATTTTTCACTCTGCAAGTTGAACGTTGGAACTGTTTTATCTATGTTTTATCGCCTTTGTTAAGCGCCTCTAACCAACCTGGCTGTAACTCGGGGCTATATAAATAGATTATTATTATTATCATTTGTATCGTTATTATTATTATTAAATTAGCATTGGTGATACTAGTTTCAGTTTAGGCACAGTATGAAAATCTTGTATAAACTAGCGACCAATGCCGAAGCATGCCGAATCTTTTACTTCGAGGGTATAAGCGTTTGACCAATCGTAGCTACTCGTCTCTTCCGTGACCGTTCAGAAGACTTGTATGCCCCTCGAGACCCGACATGCGGGAATGGCGGAGGGATGACAATCGGAATGGGTGGTGAAGGATTTCATACAGGCCTTTGCGGATTAAGCCGAGTGTTACCATGCGAATTTCTGGCGCACGTTCAGAGGTGATACGATCAAATAGTTCCTTTGACAGTGTTTTGTATAAATTTGTGTGGATGGCGATTTATAACACAAATGTGCTCATCTGTTAAGTCTGAATTGTATGATTTTGGGGATATCAAATTTATTTAATAACATCGCTTTCCCCGAAGATTATTTGGCAAAACAGAAATGCAACACCAATTCAGAGTTAACTTTCCCTACAGTAGTTTTTAAACCAGTTTCTTCTTGTACTCGCTTTGCGCTGAACTAAGGTGGGTCTCATCAAAAATGGCGACGAGAGGCATACGAGTCCTCTGAACGGTCAGGGAAAGAGACGAGTAGCTACGATTGGCGTTTGACGAGATGCCAAAACTGACATACACAGTAATCACCATTGTATGCTAACATGGCCTTTTTTCTCAAACAATAATGGCTGTAAAGTGTTTATGACAGTTATGAAGCTGTCGGTATACTTTCTTGTGATCGTCAGGTTATATGTGCATATGAATGGGAAGGGTTCTTTTCCTTTTATTGCACCAGTGCACTAGCTTATCTGAATATACCAAGCTTTCCCTGTTCGTCATGTGTGAACATTGACCCTAAACCTGTATACGCCCATTAAACATGGCAAACACAAGAAAAGGCTTGTAAATTGCTCGATATTTTAATATATTTCCGATGACATTTCAAAGATCTTATCAAGTAAGTGCCAGAAGGCACATGGAAGATCTCTAGAAAATGAGTAGTATTGCCTTTATTGCTTTATATTGAAAGATCGATTCAATCAATTCACAAACAAATGCGCATTAATATGTGAACAGGTTCAATCATAAGGATCACTGCTCCCGAGAAATACACTGCGCCAACACTTGTTTTTGTATGTGATAAATCCTCTATCAATGAACTACATATATAACGGTGCCTGAGCCCTTGTTGTCGATGACGACATTGTCGTCAACATCAAAAGAAGTCATTTTGTAAATATTTGTTCACGTGATCAGATGAAAGTAGTTCCATTTCCGGTAACCTCATTTGCATATATATGCAC
>JAUELE010252402.1:0-10788 GCA_031471655.1 Diodora aspera | reverse complement strand
TCATCTGCCAAGCCAAATACACAAATTTTAAAATAAAGCAATACCATGTGCATATTTTCTCCGAAATTTTCCCCCAATGAATATTGGGGGGTGGGAGTGGGGGGTAAGGTTCCCTAATGGCTGGTCCACCCCTGTTTTTAGCTTATGTCGTCTTTGCTACATACTTGCATAAAACTAAACCTAACATCAGATTATAGCCTTGCCAGATTATCTGCCACAAGGAGCCTAGCTGTGCTGAAACAATTCCGCCAGTGAGGAACCATTCTGCATACGCATATTAAGGGTTAATCTGCTGACGGACACAAGTTAGCAATTATTTACATAATAAACAAAGGTTCACAGACTTTTTAACTTGCCCTCATACATTCACACGATAACAATTGTTTTTAACATAAACGTACAGTATTACTGCATATTCTAAATGTTTAGTGCTAAACCTAAACAACAACTATCAGCTACGCTAAGCTTTGTATTGACTTCTACTTGTGCATTAATTCACAAAATGACAATGTTGAGTCACACCTGTTACAACTTTAGCAAAAACAATCCACATCTAGCGATTAGTTCTGTGTTACTTTTACACAGTAGCAGTTACAGTCACTATATACCTCACTTCTACCTATATCTACAGTAATTAAAGTCATTTTCTACAATTACCGACTAAATATCAGAGAAATCATATGCAATCAAGAATCAAAGCATTGCTAATTCTTAGTCTCTTGAAGTATTTATTTAAGAGTAGCAGAGATAGGGAGGAATCTAAGTCCAGAAATCTGTGAGGGCATGCATAGTGTTGGCTGACATGTCCAAACTCTCCAGGGATATAACTCTCAGGGTTGACTTAAAAGGGGAAGGATGTAACCGTACCTCGCTAAAATAGTCGATGTGGACAGGGCGTAATGTTGGCACCCTGGAACCAATACCTGGCACGTGGACTTTAGGCCAGAATCAGTTATATAGCTGAGAATTTTTTTATTTTTTTTGAGTGAGTGAGTGAGTGATTTGGGGTTTTACATGGTTTTCGGCAATCTTTCAGCCACCTCTCCACAGTCCCACCAACATCATGTAGGTGTCGAGGCACCTGTCTCTCCAGGATGAGTGAGTGAGTGAATGTGATTTAACGTACCAGGGGGTAATATTTCAATTATAACGCTACGGTTGGTACAAAGGGCACCAAATGTTTAAGTCGAACGAAAGTGACCCAGCCGGGATTCGAACCCCCAACCTTGCGGTTGTGAGGCAGACGCTGTACTAAAAGAGCTACCCGGGCCCCCTCTCTCCAGGATGAAAAGAGAAGTGGCCGGGGAAGGACTCGAACCACAACCAGCAAGGCTGGCGCTAACCACTGTGCCATTGTCAGTGATTAAAAACATTGGATTTAACATGGTTTTCACCAATCTATTAGCAATATAACCACAAAAAGGAAAGTGAATGAATAATTTGGATTCGCTTTCAGCCATTATTCAGCCATATCACGTACATCAGGTTGGTGCTAGAGTTCAATCTCCAGGCTCAAATTGAGGTGGGATTCAAACTTATAAACAGATTAAAGGGTCATCACTATCCACTATCCTATAATTATGAAATACTATCACCAACCATATATTTGACATATCAACTTATCTGAAGCATCAAAATGTTTTCTTTAAAGGAATATGATCAAAGATGCAGGTATGCCAATCTACGTTAAGAGCTTGTCTTTCTATTCATCTTGTGATATAATATCGTGCTGTATTTTTTTTCCATTTTTTACGCAAAGATTTCACACTAATCGTGGCGATAAAGAAAAGGGATTGTGGTGTTCGTCTAACACTAAAAATAGATTGCACGTTGCATTTTGGGAAGGTAAGCAAATATGGAGCTGGCTAAAACGGTGACAGGCCATAACAGTGACATTGTGAGTGGACAAAACAGTGACACTTAGACGAAACGGGGATAGATATTTTGTCGAAACGGTGACACGTTTTGGACACAACAGTGACAACAAAAGATATATCAATCGATCATTACACTGAATTGTACGTAGACTAAAAACCACTTTGCTAGTTTTGTCGCCAAGTTTGGCATGTCACCTTTTTGGCTTGTCACCGTTTAAGTTGTAACCCACAAAACGATGACGTCACCAAAATGGGGAAATTTAGAATCGATTCTCGAGTTGGAGTAAGTATAAACTTCTTGGTGAATAAAATGTAGTTAACCATCCATTATTTTCATTAGGATTTCACTGTTATTTAGTTGATGTATCGTTGTTGTACTCAGACCTATTTGAACCTTTTTTAAGTGTTTGTGCGGCATTGGAGATGCAGTTTTGATCATGTCCTTTTAAGTTCTACTTTATCTGAAATCGCTCCTTCGAATAAAGGGAGAAAAAAAACCTCCAAGGAAGGGTCGAACACCACAAAAAATATTAATATTGTTACTTCAATGTCTTAACATTTATTTTTTTACATTAAATCCAAATTCATTTGGTTTATAAAATGTCTAAGTCAAATATTTTTTAAAATTCTTGAAATATAAAGTGCAAGAGTTTGGACAAATATCAGCCAGGGAAACAACTGACATGCAAATCTCCTAGAAGCCAATAGGAACTCTCTAATAATAAATATAATAATAATAATAATAATGCTAATAAACTGCAGAAAATGTTTTCATTATTTTGTTTCCAGTACTTACTGTTTCTCCTAGGGATTCATTTGGAATCAGTGCATCAGTTGACAAAGCCCCTAAGTGGATGTGTGCCTGAAGAGATAAAAACGTGAATCCAAAATTTGCATTTTGAAAAAAAAACCCAAAAATAATGCAAAACCAAGAAATATCATATTTTAACAAAATAATGAAATAATGTGAGTCAACTCATTAAAATAGAGAATTAACCCTTTCTGTGCCCATGACGTACACCGTACGGCAAAGTTTGTGTTGATTTTTGTAAGTATGATGTATAATAATAATAATAATAATGGATAGTTTTTCATAGCGCGGTATCTCTACCTAACAGTACACTCAAAGCGCTTCCATATATTTTTTGGGGAAGAATATATGCTGCAACCATTACAAATCATTGATCTTCTTTGAATTTGAGTGAAATAGCTGTAACCTGATCACAATATTAGTTGTAGGGCCTGCTCTGGTCACATGGCCATCACTGCCACCAAACTCAAACTGAATGAAAGGGTTGTTTGAGAATGGTTATATGGTGCGATTAGGAGGACAATGGTTATATGGTGCGATTAGGAGATAAACCAAAAGTTTTTTCGTTTTTCCGGGGTCTAACGTAGATTCGACCATGAAATTAAATGTCATTTGAAACCGAACGCATGAACGTGAGGTTTTAAATAAAACATTTAATTAATAGATTCGACCATGAAATTAAATGTCATTTGAAACCGAACGCGTGAGAGTGATGTTTCAAATGAAACATTTAATTTCATGGTCGAATCAATGTTAGACCACGGAAAACTAAAAAACTTTCGGTTTATCCCCATTGTACCATGACTGATTATTATGAATAATTTATATCCCTCATTTTAAGCAGTTTTGATATTGAACTCTATTCTAACGCGATCGGCTTCAAGCGACATGCGAAGCCTGCGTAATAACGAATTGTGACGTCATGTTATCTAATCGTGACGTCACCGCATTCTTGAACGCCGTCTTGTAGCGGGGAGCACATTGAAACAGTGTGTTGGAAAGTACTAAGTTTGCACCGCTTGTACTCGATTGGAACTTATATATATATCAGGGACTATATTACTACAAAGGATTGTGAAAATGCCAAAATACGCGATGTTTTGTTATCACAGGAACTGAAGAAGGCGATCTGTCTTCTCCAACAACAAGTAATTGTTTGTGTTTTTCATCACATTCAAGACTGTGTTGACTGTTGTGCAGTTATGGCCTCATCATCAAAATGGTGAATATTTTGTAATGCATAATTTGTATTAATAAATCGGAGATCTGTTACTGAAAAGGTAAGTAGAGCGCGGACATTTGTAAGTTATCCGCTTAGTTTTCCTGGAGCCGCCACAGCCACAGCCATGGCTATCGTCGTCGGTTTGAAATGAATTTGCAGGCATCAAATAGACAATAATACCCGGAAATTTACAATTTGCACATATTTATCTCCTAATTAATGCGCTAAAATCAGCTGTGGTCTATTGTAGATTAAACCATGATTTTTGATCAATCAGAAACGAGCAAACTTAAATGTCATGGTACAATGCAGATCAGATGGAGCAGGTCTTTTCGCATAGATTTGTCATATTTTCCTTTTTATCCAATAACACTACAAAATCTCAAAAACATCCGGTACACAGAAAACAAACACATCCCCACCTTTCTGGCACATTTCATTTTTCTTTAACATTCCTTCTACAGAATGTCTTCTACAGCTTTCAGTTGCTGCTTAGATATATTTTGAATGTTTGCACTCACAGAGCAGAGCATATTGAAATATAAATGTAAATAAACCCAGATAATAAATAATAATAAAGGAATTTCATTGTCTACTCAACAGTACCCCAGGTCATGACCTCAGATGGGGCTGTATCCGATCTTCATACTAAAGTATGAAGCTGACACGAGTTCCCTACCTTCACTTTCTGCTTGTGTCTGTACAACAGCACCAGGGGTTTGACTAAAAGAAGGATCGGCACTGATAGAACTGCCAGCAACAAGAGTATCGTCTGAATTGTTTGCTGAAAAAAAAACCATTTGAATAAAAAGTGAGTCAGTGACTTTAAATTTGGCTTTTGGCAATCTTTCGTCCTGGTGTCACCTCTATCACACTGGCGTCAGAGGTCAATCTCCAGGCTGAAAAAGAGGTGCCAGGGATTGTTTTGAACCCACAATCACCAAGGCTGGCAGATTACTGGGCAGAAATGCTAATCACTGTGCTATCTTCTGTCCCTGAACCAAAAGCCAGTGCCAGCTGTATCAGTATCACCTGCATCCATCAATGTTTTGATGTCTGCATCCATCAATGTCTTCAAAAACATGGTTCCAAAACTGCTTGAAATAGAGATAATTTGGATTTTTAAAATAAATGGTTCCAAAACTGCTAAAAATAGACATAATTTTGATTTTTTTTTAAATGGTTCCAAAACTGCTAAAAATAGAGATAATTTGGATATTTTTTTTTAAATGGTTCCAAAACTGCAAAAAATAGAGATAATTTTGAATTTAAAAAAAAATGGTTCCAAAACTGCTAAAAATAGAGATAATTTTTATTTTACAAAAATGGTTCCAAAACTGCTAAACATCTAGATAATTTTGATTTTAAAAAAAGTGGTTCCAAAACTGCTAAAAATAGAGATAATTTTGATTTAAAAAACAAAAAGATGAAAAAAGCTTCTAATGGTATATTTCCAGACAAGGCAATATATCAGCAAAAACTTCAACTGTTTGACTATAAATATCAGAGCTATCAACTATCAATGAAAGCGAGTGTTGAAACCAGCTGACACCAGGGAGACTTTAAACGGTGAGGCATATAGATGACTATGTCTGCTTGTTATCATTAAATACAGTTGCCTGTAAAACAGCATTATCCAAATTCTCGATCTTAGTGTACATACCTGGTTTGGGTAAAATGTATTCTGGGGGTTGCAATCTCCTTCATTACCATACTTGAACATAAACATGTTGATATACTCTGTAACAAGCAATAGACTTGAGTTGAAATGATGTTTTACATTGCAAGGGTAATATTCCAGCCATAACGCAACGTGATGTGCAAGGTGCACATCGAACCAAAAGACAGTTCATAAAAGGGATCGATAGAAAGGAAAGTGAAAGCAAAAGATTCCGATTTTAGTCGCCTTGTACAACAAGCATTGGGTTACTGAGGCCCTATTCTATCTCAGGGATACCACGTCACTCCCCGGA
Organism: Diodora aspera; assembly: GCA_031471655.1. Lineage (NCBI taxonomy): Eukaryota > Metazoa > Mollusca > Gastropoda > Lepetellida > Fissurellidae > Diodora > Diodora aspera. The sequence continues at coordinate 4,905 of JAUELE010252402.1, read as the reverse complement.
AGCCCCACGGGATAACAAGCAATAGGGATATGTGTATATGCCATGTTATAAATAACAATAAGCTAGGCAGTGTAAAAAGGTAGGATGGATGCCCACTCTCACTGTGTATGCTAGTATTCTTTTAAAGGTTCGTCTTGCCTCACAATGGGACATACCGGTAGGCAATGCCTGTAGTGTCTACTGTAGTCAAGATGCATATCATTCTGTAATTGTTCATAATCACGTAGTTGTATAAAGGGTACCCAGAAGGAAGTCTTGAGAAATTTCAAGTACTCAAGTGAGTGAGGGAAATGCTGTTTAACATCGCTGTGGGCAGTATTTCAGCCATAGCCAGACAACTCAAGTACTCAAACCCTGCCTGGACTAAGGAGTTGAGTGAACCAAGGAATGTCTGTTGCCCAGGTAACAAGGTTGTTGAGTGTCATTGCCCATTACTTGGTGCCGTAATACCGTATTCAACCTAATAAGCTTCCAGGGCACCAAACTAACCTAAAGTACAAAAGGGGCGTTTATAAGGATACCCCTGAGGGGAGGGGCGCTTATTTGCCATGAAGTTCCAGAACAAGCTTAAAAGCAGCTGATAAACAGTGCATTGTGACAAGGTGATATATCAGAATCTTTAATAAAATAAATTGAAAACTGTACTGTCTCAGTGCGACACAGGGACAAACCCTGAAGGCCTGGATGCTTTTCAATGCCAGTCGACCACCCATCCAACTACACTCCGGGCGCAATGTTGCTTAACTTCGCAAGTTCGTTACCTCCGTGCATTGCACAAGGTCAACTCAATTCACTGGAAATAAGTTGAGTTGAGTTGAAATGATGTTTTCCGTTGCAAGGGCAATATTTCAGCCATAGCACAATGTGATGTGCAAGAGGCACATCAGGAAAAGGGACAAAACAGGATCGATAGTAAAAAAGAAACCAAAAGATCTCCATTTTAGTCGCCTTATACGACAAGTATTGGGTTACTGAGGCCCTATTCTATTTACATGACACCACGCCACTCCCCGGAAGCCCCACGGGGTACTGGAAATAAGAAATTTACTTACGAATGAGGAGAGCTGGTGCACAGTTAGCGTGGTCTACATTGAACACCAGCCACTTGTAGTAAACTAGAGCTATCAAATAGCCAAACAGAGACATCAGGAAGATCATCTCGGGGATAAACCCAACCAGGATGTCCAAAACACTCTTGAAGTGCCTGAAATTGATAAACAGCAGTCATGCCACCATCGTCTTGTTCTTTTCTGATTGGTCGAAGAAACACATGCAAACTGCAGTGAACTAATCGATGCAACCATGATCTGAATGCTTATCCCAAAACCTTAGCCTGTATCCTTGTTTTGTTCTATATTCCAGTAGTACCTGGTATTCCTTTGCATAAAATGTTTTCTCTGTATACAAAAATTTTCTTATTCTTTTTTCTTTCCATTTGTATTCACTGTGCATTGGCTCTTATCACATCAATTCACATTCTTTTTACATACATTATGAAAACTCAAGAGAACAGATTAGCCAAGAACATGTTTGACCCCCACCCCCAAATCACATCATCACAAAAGAGACTGAAAGAAATGTTTGTAAAACAAATTGGATTGATCCATTCTTTAATTTAGGGGTGTCCAGCTGCATGCATTATGTAATACAAATCAATTTCTGTTCTGCATTTTGGGGAATTCTGCGCATTGGGAAGATACCCCAAAAATTAATGTTTTGCACAGCCTGGACAATCTTTCAGCCGTAATAATGTCAGCACGTCAGTTCCCGGAAGCCCTGGAGAGTTTGCTTGATACTCACACGTGGTTGAAGACACTCAGGCAGATACCAAACAACATCTGTGATATCCCCAAGATAACAGCGGTCTTCATTTTGAAAGAGTTGAGGAAAGTTACTTTGTTCTGGGCCATCTGCCACACCTTCGAACAGAAAACAATCAATGCTGACACTCTGAACATCTATCTCTTTCTACCCACTGTCAATCAGGGTCAGTTTTAAGCCAAGGGTACTAATTGCTCTCAATTGGGCCCACACTCGGTTAATCTTTCCTTTGCTTTTACTGGGTCCCTGCAAGTTTTATAGCATCCAACTGGGCCCTGCTGAAGTAGTCTCCAATTGGACCCTGCTGAAGTAGTCTCCAATTGGGCCCTGCTGAAGTAGTCTCCAATTGGGCCCTGCTGAAGTAGTCTCCAATTGGGCTCTGCTGAAGTAGTTTCCAACTGGGCCCTGCTGAATAAGTCTCCAATTAGGCCCTGCTGAAGTAGTCTCCTATTGGGCCCTGCTGAAGTAGTCTCTAATTGGGCCCTGCTGAAGTAGTCTCCAACTGGGCCCTGCTGAAGTAGTCTCCAATTGGGCCCTGCTGAAGTAGTCTCCAATTGAGCCCTGCTGAAGTAGTCTCCAACTGGGCCCTACTGAAGTAGTCTCCAACTGGGCCCTACTGAAGTAGTTTCCAACTGGGCCCTGCTGAAGTAGTCTCCAATTGGGCCCTGCTGAAGTAGTTTCCAACTGGGCCCTGCTGAAGTAGTCTCCAACTGGGCCCTGCTGAAGTAGTTTCCAATTGGGCCCTGCTAAAGTAGTTTCCAATTGTCCTTGCTGAAGTAGTCTCCAATTGGGCCCTGCTAAAGTAGTGTCCAATTGGGCCCCGCAGTTTCTAAAACTGTCCCTGCCTTTATGATACATTAAGTATAATACAAAAATAGATACAGTGCAAAACATACTGCATTACTTTATTGAAAGAAACTGAATGTTTTGAACATATTGAAAGAGCTGAACATCTTGTATAAAAAGCCCAATGACAGGATTTCAGGAAAGATCTCTTTTAGACGTAAATCACCAATGTTGGTGGGATCTGCTTAGTGTTTGGGTGACAGTGACCACTGCATGTAAAACTACTGACCACTGCTGAGAACTCTACAGTAGGAGTGAGTGATTTGAGGTTTTACGTTGTTTTCGAAAATCTTTCAACCACATCACGATGATCTTGTCAACATCAAGTTGGTGTCAGGGCTCCTGTCTCTCTAGGCTGAAAGAGAGGTGCCTGGCTGGGACTCAAACCACAACTGCCAAGGCTGGCAGATTGCTGGGCCGACGCACTAACCACTGTGCCATCCCGTGCTCCTCTATACAGTGGAAATCGAACCCTGGATCGTTTGGTTGTAAGGCTGATGCTCACCCAACTGAGCTACCCTGTCGTCCATCAAGGCTGAAAATCTCCTAGTTTCTAAAGTAAAAGAGTGAGTGACAAGTTTTATGTGGGTTTCGGGAATCTTTCAGCCACATCACCATGGTCTCACCAACATACATCAGTGTCAGGGTTCCCTATGCCCCGGGTGGGACAGAAACCACAAGACTGGCAGATTGTTAGATCGACGCGCTAACCACTGCGCCATCCCGATCCCCTATGGTAAAAGGTATCAAACACATATACTTACTGGGTCAAGGCCGAATGGATATGGAGTCCCATTTCTAAATGTTTTTGCTGGGTTGAAAGTCAGAATAATGCCTTCTTCATCAAGTAGGTGGTCACTTAAAAACAAATGTTTTTGGGTTACAATAAACATAAAGAGTGAATGAGTACTGATTTAAAGCATTTTCGGAGCTTTTTAAGCTATATCATTAGGACAAGTGAACCAAATCAGGGCTGAATGAAAGGAAGCTGTCGACCACTGGTTGAGAGAGGTAGGATCTGAACCACAACCCACAAGGATTGCTGACTGATAAGATATCACAATGCTATCCTATGTCCCAAAGACAGTGAGTGATTTGGGGTTTTACGTGGTTTTCGGCAAACTTTCAGTCACATCACCAAGATCTCACCAACATCACGTTGGTATCGGGTGCTCCTGTCTCTCCGGGCTGAAAGATAGGTGCTTGGGGCGGGACTTGAATCACAACCGCCAAGGCTGGTAGATTTTTGGGCCGACGTGCTAACCACTGCGCCATCCCTCGCCCCTCCCCAAAGACAGTAAATACAAAAGAATCTGCCTAAACCAGACTCAATTGGGAGCAGGGAAAAAGTCCGTTTTTCAGAAATGTCCGGATTTGACAACTTTACAAAAGATCTACCCAGGATATAGAAATAGAACAAATTACGACGCAAGAACATGTTCATTCAATTTTCTTTCCACAAACAAAGATCAGGGTTGGTCATTGAAAGAAATCTGTTAACAGCTAGAGCTTGTCTGATTTTAATTGGAGGATTTGTCTTATAATAGTGTCTTCAGTAATTGCGTCAATGTTAAGTAAAGGGTTGACTTGTTCTGTTTCTTTTTCAGATGTGGAGAATTGTGAATTTGTTGCTCGTTATAGACTACAGGCAGTAACTGATTAATTGCACCCATGCCCCTTGACAAAACTATCATCCTGGCCCACTCTATAAAAGCATTTATATTTGATCCTTATTTTAGACTGCTCTTACGGCAAGCATAAGGATACTGGGGTCCTATTTCTTCTAGAGCGACACCCAGGGAACCCCAAAATTATGACAATATAGCTGAAATATCGCTAACAGCCAGTTTAACAGAATGAACACTGCATTTGCTGAATGAAGAACCAAAAATACTTACTCATAGTCGGATAACCAGGCCGAGCCAAATATATTGAAAGATTTGGAGAAAACATCGTTGTAGATGAGACCAGTGTATATAGAGAACAGACCCATCAATGTGATGATGTAGCGTCCGCCGAAGATAGTGTTCCATATCTGCAGGGTAAGAAAGTCGAATTGAAATGATATTTTACATTACAAGGGCAATATTTCAGCCATAACACAACGTGATGTGCAAGGTACTTATCGAGCGAAAAAATAGTTCATACAAGTGTTTGCCATTAAGGTGGCCATATCCCCCGCCGCAAATTTAAAATATTTACAACTACAACAGATGTTGATATACAAAGTCAGCGGAC
>JAUELE010252391.1:0-10788 GCA_031471655.1 Diodora aspera | reverse complement strand
ATGTGATTTAACGTAGCAGGGGGTAATATTTCAACCATAACGCTACGGTTGGTACAAAGGGCACCAAATGTTTGAATTGAATGATAGTGACCCAGCAGGGATTTGAACCCCCGACCTTGCGGTTGTGAGGCAGACGCTCTACCAACTGAGCTACCCACGCCCTAGTTGCAAATGACTTTCAGTTGTATTAATCATCAACTGTTAGTGGTAATTAACCAATTATAACTGATAATATTTCATAAACATACATCATATAGTTCTCACAGGTATTTTAGTTGTGAGCCCGCAGGCTTTCAGGCATAATGCATCGGGACTTCAACCACCGATTAATGTCCAAGATTTTAGTGGAACGCAGGGGAGCTAACTCGTTGAAAGTTTCAAATACACCTACATAGAGGCCTCCTTTCAGGGCCAAAAATAGATACCAGCCGATATTCAAACCCATAAAACAAGCGCAACCACTCAAAACTGCAGTCACCTTTCTCAACAAACACAGAGACAAAAAATTGAGGTTTCCTTACTTTGGAGACAATGCAATTTTCAAGTGACAAAAAAAAATATATTTGAAACCAAAAATTCTTATTTTAATCTTTTCTACAACAAGCACAAAGTTTCTTGGGTCTTGTTCTAACATAATTCAAAACTGAAATTTATGCAGAAAAAAATGAGAATGCCCCTTTAATGTGTCCCTTTAAGAAAACCTGAGATTTAGCCCCCTCACCAAGGAAGCTAGTTGTTCCTTCAGCCAGTAATCCGTTTCCACGACAACAAGTCTGGACAGAAAGGTCAGTCTTTTGACGCCATGTCACAGAGACTCTTTGATTTACTTGTTCCCACTACTAGATGCAGGCCTAAATCAGTGTGTTAGCTTGCAACACATGTGTGAGTTCAACCTCGCTGATCTCAATATTCACTTTCATTTCTTAAGGCCACGAGCAACCTTGCCTTCTTGAATGAAAGAGTCAATGTGGATATTTTATTAATTCCTGTTACAAATGTTCTAGTAACACATGGGTGTAATAAGAATTTGATATACATGTAATCTTACTTGACAATATCTGTATTTCTTCCATCAAAATAAAATCTCCTAATAGAAAGTTACAAATGAAACTAATTTATTTCAATAATAAGAAAGAAATTTATGGATTTTTATGAAAAATAACTTTTCCCATAAATAAATTCTTTTTGAAAATAATTCTTATAAAGTAAGCAACTTTTACAACAGACATGATATTACTGGATCCCTATTCTTTCAGCGACAACTTCAAACAATGCCTTTCTTCAAAACCGCAGGTCAATATTCAAATTATCCAACTAGAAGATAGTAATTTCCTCTTCATATTAACAAACGCCGTTCTGTAATTATTCACATTAAGCCATGATAAAAATCAAAGCCTTTCTCTATGAATACAAAAGTGGAGATTCTGTCTCCAGCAGTTTCCATCTCAGTGGTCTAACTAATGCCAGGAGCGACATTCCACCAGTGGAAGACGAGTTTACTTATACTTAATCATACCTTTCTTCTGCATTATGATTTGGAAAACGTGATTGCTACTTTATTTCTTGTGGTATGGACTAATGAGACCTCGTTAGTCTAGTTATCTACCTTTATTAAAGGGAGGGAACTCTAATTAAACATGTGAATGCTTGAATGCAGTCAGGCAACCTATTTGCTCAAAATTTAGTATTCAACCTTCTCTTTGTTCCAAGATTTTATTTTTGTCTAATCTCCCATGCAAAAACAGACATTTACTTCTTTATACCCAGTACACAATAAACAGATATTTACTTCTTTATACCCAGTACACAATAAACAGATATTTACTTCTTTATTGCAAGTACACAATAAACAGATATTTATTTCCTTATTGCCAGTACACGACAAATAGATATGTAAGTCCTTATTGCCAGTATAACATGACATTGACCTGATTTCCACAGAAAATTCAAAAGAAATTTTAGAACAGGTTGAAAATCTCTTTAGGATTTAACAATAAAATCGTTCAGGTGTTGTTTGGGCTTTTACTTTTGATCTGAAACACAGCTCAATATCTCTACTGAACTCTGTTTTTACAAGATCAGTAATCTTTTTTTATTTGAGGCACTACTTTTCAGGGGCAGCGAAAATAGTTCCTGAATAGGGGTTGACCCAGGAATGCCATGGAGTTACTGTCCTTTACAGTGCCGAAATAGAACCAAAAAGCAAAATAAAAATTTCATGTTACAAAGATGCTGTATATTACGTTTCATTAAATTTCATCAATATTTGTGCCAGCTAGAGGTGTGACTTCATTCCATATGGGTTCTGTGGGTGCAGTCATGGCAAAGGTCAAAGCAAAGTAAAGGTTTAGTTAAAAAACCCAAATAGTGAGAGAGGCTAATCACCCAGCTTGTGAAAAGAGGGAGCTCCTGCTTGGGGGGGGGGGGGGGGGGGGGGGGGGGGGGGGGGGGCATATCCCCCCCTCCCCTCCGCCACCGCCTCCCGCGATTTCCTAGCCTTTGAAAAGATCGACATCTTAATCACCTTGAACGACAAGTATTGGGTTACTGGGCACTTTTCCTTCAAAGTGACACCACACCACTCCTAGAAGTAGAAGCACTATGGGATAGAATGTGTTGAAGAGTGAGTGAATGGTTTATGACTTTGCAGAGGGCAATGTTTCAGCTGCAGCATGAAAGACGTTGGAACAGAACACTAGCATCAAACAATGACTTTACCTATACATACTTACAATGGAGAGGTTGAGAGTTTGGGTATCTCTAGATCCGGTCAGATCTCGTTTCAAGTTGGCATAATTCTTATAAGTTTCTGTGAAATGCAAACAGTAACAAAATTAAAAGCAAGTAATTATTTTACAAATTATATTCTTAGAAACAGTTTTGTTACCAGTGTTTGTATCTCCTTAAAGATTCTGGCCTGACAGCAGGGTTCGCAACTTAAAAATGTTACCTGTCCTGCCCAAAAGTTACCTGTTACTAAGCAGCTTAATAAACAGGTTTTTGGTGACCAATCATTGAATGGCTAGGTTTGAGTCATCGGCACCTGTGTCATGGTGATGCAGTCGAATGTTTTCATTGCCCAGAATCATGAATGCGCATCCTTTCGTCACTGGGATACCATACCAATGAAAACGAAACATGGACACAAAGTAAATTACACCTAAACATGACATGCATAGAAAGGCTCACTTCATAGGATCTGACACTAGATTGATATGTACAGTTTGTTGATGCAGCACTGTGACGACAACCAGCCATATGCGTGGAACCAAAATTTCTAATATTTATAATGTAAAATTGGATAATAAAGTGTTGTCATTATTATTACAACCTTGACAACACTTAAGACAAAATCAACAGGGTTCAAAAGAGGACACATAAAAATATTCCAGAAAATGTTAAGACCTACATTTAGGTGCACGACATCACAGTCAACACCGTCCACTGGTTCCCATCGCTAACGATTAGCGGCAGTACATAGCATTGTAAGCATGGCTGTGACTGGCTGTAGGAGACCATTGACTTCATTCGTCAATCCTTTTCGCTTCTTATCAAATTAGTTTTTTACTGAGTGAGTGAGTGAGTGAAATGGATTTTTTTACATTGCGGGGTGCAATATTTCAACCATAGCGATGTGCAAGAGGCACATCAAGAAAAGGGACAACACACAGCATTGATAGTAAGAAAGAGAAAGCAAAAGACCCTCATTTTAGACGGCTTTTACGTCAAGCATGAGGATACACGGGGTCTCCTTGTATGACATGGCTAAAGCTGCAAGGGCTCTCCACTCTGGATGAAATCATTTATGTTTCTCATTTAGCCAAGGGAGACAACTTTGCATGAGATCATCACGCCTCTAGCTGAGATTGGTATCAGCCATTCCCACCTGTTGCCGTAGTGTGATAATAACATTTGTCCTATTTTCTCCATCAACAAATCAATATATACATCTGCCCAAATTGTTACTTGCATGACTATCAATTTCACACAATATTCTGCATTTTGCTCTGCATCTTGCCTATCTGATTGCAGTTTGCACAAACATTTAATTAGAAAAAACCCTCAAAATGATCAATTTTCAATACTCTTTTAAACTCAAATTAACTGCAACTGACATTTAAACTCTATTTTACTTACCTGAGAATATATCACTGCAACACATTTAAAATATAATGTGAGACAGGAAGCGAGTGGAACGATTTTATATTTCATGAGCTTTCAGCACTCTTTCAGGCATATTAAAAGAGTGAGTGAGTGAAAGTGATTTAACGTAGCAGGGGGTAATATTTCAACCGTAATGCTACAGTTGGTACAACGAGTCGAACGAATGTTACCCAGCCGGAATTTGAACCCCCGACCTTGCGGTTGTGAGGCAGACGCTCTACCAACTGAGCTACCCGGGCCCAACATATTAAAAGACATCAAGGTACTTTATCCAGGCAGAAATCGGCAAATAAAATTGAACAAAAAATAGCCTGAAGGAGGTGAGGCATCTGCGAACAGCAGGTGCCAGACCCATGATCTGACAACTGTTATGTCACAGGTTCAATCATAATGTACTTGTAAGAGCTGAAAATGAGTACTGGCGCCAATATGTGGCAACAACCATTAGCAATCAAAGGTGGGGGGAGATTCCCTATATTCAGGGTTAAAAATGAACTCAAACAACATCTTAATCGACAGGGCTACCTAGTTTTGTTAAATTTTACTATCCCTCAAGAACATCAGGTAGTCCATATCTTGTCAATAGTTTTCTGTCATTTTTTATACATTTCGCGAGCAATGTTCTAAAAACAAATTTCTGCTATAAATAGAAACACAGAAAGATAGATGTTGAGTTGAAATGATGTTTTACGTTGCAAGGGCAATATTTCAGCAATAACGCAACGTGATATGCAAGGTGCACATCGAGCGAAAAGACAGAAAATAAAAGGGATCGATAGAAGGGAAAGTGAAAGCAAAATATCTCGATTTTAGTCGCCTTGTACGACAAGCATTGGGTTACTGAGGCCCTGTTCTATCTACGTGACACTACGTCGCTCCCTGGAAGCCCCTTGGGGAGAGAGAGAGAGAGAGAGAGATAGATAGATAGATAGATCGAGAGATAGATAGATAGATAGATAGATAGATAGATAGATAGATAGATAGATAGATGGATAGATAGACAAATAGAGAGATAGATAGATAGATAGATAGATAGATAGATAGATAGATAGATAGATAGATAGATGGAGAGATACATAGATAGATCGATCGAGAGATGCATAGATCGATAGATCAATCGATCGAAGTTAGATAGATCGATCGAGAGAGAGAGATCGAGAGATAGATCGAGAGAGAGATGGATCGAGAGAGATCGAGAGATAGATCGAGAGAGAGAGAGATCGATAGAGAGATCGAGAGAGAGAGATCGATAGAGAGATCGAGAGAGAGAAATCGAGCGATAGATCAAGAGATAGATGGAGAGTGAGAGATCGAGAGATAGATCGAGAGAGAGAGAGATCGAGAGATAGATCGACCAAGAGAGATCGAGAGAGAGATCGATCGAGAGAGAGAGAGAGAGATCGAGAGAGAGATCGATCGAGAGAGAGAGAAGGAGAGAGAGAGAGACTGAGAGAGAGATCGATCGATTGATCGAGAGAGAGAGAGAGAGAGAGATCGAGATAGAGATCGAGAAAGAATGTTCAATCCGTCCTGTCTTGATCGATTGATTGAGCAAAGGTCGCGGACACACACAATATATCCGCCGCCTCCATTCCCACACTTTCTTGGGAGTGACATATAAACCAATAGTAATAATGGTTTAATAATAAAAATAATAATAATGGCACTCCATGCACATTATTACCCTGGTCATTGGAACCATCTACAATCCGCTTCCTTTCTCCACTCCCTCGGGAGTATTCCACCTGAGCTGCCTGTATGTACGTCGTTGTGTCACTGTTTATCATAATGCTCTATTGTCATGGATTGTCATTTGGATCCGTCATTCTAAAACAACGCCCTCCTGAATACATTTAATTTTTGTACATGTCCAACAGATGCATTTTTTCTTCGGACCGATGTCTTGGTATCGTTTCTTTTGGACATCAGTATAAGTATAGAAACGTTGTTTTGAAGGTAATATAGTGCATGTGTTGCATGGGCCTTTTGTGTTTGAAACAGGGGTGATGCCAGCGGGGAGGGGGGGCATGGGGGGGAAAGTTAAGCCCCCGTTTGGGAAGAATATAGCAATTCGTCGGAGGAAGTTTGGAGAAAATATGTGTATTTTTCGCGTTATTTGAAAATGTGTGTATATGTCGGAGATATCAGACCCCTTGTCGGAGATTTCAGACCCCTTGTCGGAGACCACGTACATCCCCTACGTCGGCGAATTCCTGGCGCCACCCCTGGTTTGAAGACTGGAAGTCTAAAACGTTAAAGCCAGTGTACCCTATTAAGAAAATTGTCAGAAATAGTTGACTTCGTATATGGAACATCGTGATTGAGGTATTTATTTGTTCATACGCGCAAACTATACTTCTACCAGAACGCAAAATATTGAGTTCAAATAGGCGTGATCGATACTTATTATGAAATCATTTTTGTGGGACAAAGACTGGCAAGAGTCTAAATGTGGTAAAAATTCAGATCAAATGCAGCGAATGGCAACAGAGGTCATCATTAAATTAATTCTAATTTCTGAATGTAAATAATGCCAAGGTATCTCTGACAGGGTGGGGCAATGTTGACAGCCGGCAATCGGCAATGGGGAACTCCTGCACGTATCATGAAAGAAAGTGGCCATTGAAAGACTGTATCAATCGACTTTGTTACGGGAAGACGTGCAACGCAATAATAATATTGACAAGACTGGTTGCAGCCAATAAAAGGATTCCGATTTTAACATCTATTTCGGTCTCGGACTGTCCACCACGTGTGTCTTTTGTTTCCCGCTATCAAACGGGAAGGACATCGGAGTTAAGGAAGTGAGATATCGTTCACTCGTGTAAGTGAATTATAGACGTCCTTTCACACTTATGTCGGAATGATATATCTTAAACACTCCATATATACTGACGACCAAAATAAATATTACAAAATGTTGTTCAATATCTTTTCAAAACCCATGGGTCTTTGTGCCACTGTTTAGCAAAATACCTGTGGATTGCCTGTGCCCCGTCATCCTCAAACAGCGCTCTGTTGCTCCCGGCATTTCGTCTATTTTTTTTTAACTAGGTCACTGCCCCACCCCCACCCTCACATCACACATAATTAGGGTCATACCCCATTTGTCAGATACCCCAGTTTTCAAACAGTTCATTAAGACAGTACAGTATGAACTATACTGAAGATCAAAAGAAAGTATACCGCCACTTTTTTGTGTCATAAGCATTTTACCCCTAATACTGTTTGAGAACGATCCTGTTGACATTTAATGGTGATTATTGTGTATATCAGAGTTGATATGTCGTCAAATTCTTATACCTTCGAAGTAAAAGTTTGACATCACTTTTTTGTTTTTGCCTTTTACACCATTCCAAAAAACTGATCGGTGTACTTTCTTTTGATTGTCAGTATATAAGTCCTAATCAGTCTCTTTTTATAATGTAAATCATTATATACTGACGGGCAAAAGAAACAATACCAAATGATTTCAATTATTTCCCCTTACGTCTTTATGTCATAGTTGATGAAAAGGGTGCATGGATTTCAACGAGTGTAAGTTGATTGAAATCATGTCATTGATACAAATCCATAATCTTGAATATCTCGATCTCTCCAACGTATGTGTGAATTTATTCATCTGTCTCTCAAAATATTGGTATCGTTTCTTTTGCCCGTCAGTATAAATGTGTATCTGTATGTGCCACCTTCTCGATCTATGCTGGCAGGCGAATTAAAGGGATATCAGCAACAAGCAGGGCATTAAGTATCAACACTGTCACGGTGACTTGATGAAAGGCTGGCGTAATCATTTCTCACCGACCTGACTTTGTTGGTGATGACGTACGTTCACCTTGCGAAAGCAGGATAGTGAACAATCAGATGTTAAGATGAAGGTGTAATTTAAAGCTTAGAAGCTTAGTCTAAACATTAGTCTAGGAAAGAATCAGTTTCATTTTTCTTGTTTGTTCTGTCAAGAAACTGGCTTCTTTAGTCCACAGTCTCATATATCTCATTGAAATTAGCCAGCCTGTCGCTAGAAGGATAACACAAGGGTGTGAGAAATGCTATGTAAGCCAATCCATGCATGCAATGTGATATAAGTGATAGATATATCACTATCCTTTACGAGTTGTATCGGTAACTACCAGGACAGTTTTGGTCATGGGGCCTTCCGATGCGTATCCACTATAGAAAGTACCGAATCGAGTCCCCCCCCCCCCTCCATTTTCTGAGGGAGACCCTGTGGTTGGAGCTTCGCGTCTAGGAACGAGTCATAACAAGATAACGAGACACGGTATTAGACTTATACCGTGTTCACCCACTGATACGTTAACCAGTTAACTCGAGCTGGTGTCGCACTAGGAGCGAAACCTGTCTACGTTTGTGTTCACACACACCCTCACACACACACACACACACCCTCACCACACACACACTTAAACTCGTAACTATTCCACCTCCCATATGTAGTTTCGCATCCTGGTATTACATCATAAATTCCACTTCGGGTGTGGCTGGCGCCCTGTGTGAACGCGGCGTCTCCGGATTAGTCTATGGAGCAGACAATAAGTGTGGGTGTGCCACTTTCAAAGTTGGATAAGTCGTCAAATTCAATGTTAACTTTTTTAAAAACCCCATTGCGAACGAATATAACCATACGTTAAAATATGTACATATCGCGACAGATCCATTCGACTGCAACATACAATTAACGCATTTATTACTTTTTCACCTCGTGAAAAGTACGGATCTCCTTTTAAGACCCCTGGGTCTCCAATAGGGCGAAATGAATGCATTCCGGACTTTCCCATAGAATTGTGAAAATTTTCGTAAACCGTCGGAAACGTTACATTTGCAAACAAATGCATTCGGCTCGTTCTCGCAAAATCATCAAAATATCGGAAATCCTTGTATGCCTTTTTCTTTTCTTGCGGTTGCCTTTTCGACCGATTTCGAAATACACATGACAGTATTTGCGAGTGAATGGGTTGAGGTATGGCTTCACGGGTCAAGTGAAACGTGGAAGCTTTGCTGCGGAGAGAGGGTAGGCCCAGTTTTATCGTAACCTCGGCTTGTGATGTGAAGGAGGTGATGATGAGCTGAGGCTCGGAACAAACAAGCTGGTGTTTGTATGTTTACAGGCTCATGGCAAAAGAGCGGATGTGGTAGTAGTGGTGTGTGAACAGTCGGGTACCTCGAGGGGCTGTGACTTTCCTGCCAGAACAAAGTACAGATTGCCCGATCGATTTCCGGCGCTTCGCGGTCCAATTTAGCCCAATACAAGAAAATAAGAAAGCGATCTGGCTCGAATCGTGGGGGTGGGGTGGGGTGGATTATAAACTCCCCCTCTTCCTCCGGTTCATACTCCCCCTCCCTATCTCCAACCAAACACTGATGATTGCCTACATGTTTATGAGATACTTTATCCAGTGGTTACAAGTTATTTATCCTAAGCTGGAGAAAAGCATCAGAGAGAGAGAGAGAGAGAGAGAGACATCGAGAGAGAGAGAGAGAGAGAGATCGATCGAGAGATAGATAGATCGATCGAAAGATAGATAGATAGAGAGATAGATAGATCGAGAGATAGATCTATTGAGAGATAGATAGGTAGAGAAATAAATCGATCGAGAGATAGATAGATAGATAGATCGAGAGATCGATAGATAGATATATAGATCGATCGAGAGATAGATCGATAGAGAGATAGATAGATCGAGAGATAGATAGATCGAGAGATAGATAGATAGAGAGATAGATCGATCGAGATATAGATAGATAGATAGATCGAGAGATAGATCGATTGAGAAATAGATAGGTAGAGAGATAAATCAATCGAGGATAGATAGATAGATAGATCGAGAGATCGATAGATAGATAGATAGATAGATAGATAGATAGATAGATAGATAGATAGATAGATAGATAGATCCAGAGATAGATAGATAGCTAGAGAGAGAGATCGATCGAGAGATAGATCGATAGAGAGATAGATAGATCGAGAGATAGATAGATCGAGAGATAGATAGAGAGATAGAGAGATCGATCGAGATATAGATAGATAGATAGATAGATCGAGAGATCGAGAGATAGATAGATCGACAGATAGATAGATCCAGAGATAGATAGATAGATATATATATAGAGAGAGAGATTGAGAGAGAGATAGATAGATAGAGAGATCGAGAGATAGTTATACTGACGTCCAAAAGAAAGTATACCAAGATTTTGAGAGACTACTGAATAAATTCACAAATGCGTTGGATATGCGAGAGATATCCCTTCCAGACTTGGAAGGTTTATCAATGAGATGATGTCAATCAAATTACACTCACTGAAATCCAGGCATCCGTTTGATCAACTATGGCATAAAGAAGTAAGGGGAAATAATTGAAATCATTTAGTATACTTTCTTTTGGACGTCGGTATAGATAGATAGATAGATAGATAGATAGATAGATAGATAGATAGATCCAGAGATAGATAGATAGAGATCGATCGATAGATAGATAGATAGAGAGATAGAGAGAGAGAGAGAAAGAGATAGATAGATAGATAGATAGATAGACAGATAGATAGATAGATAGATAGATAGATAGATAGATAGATAGATAGATAGATAGATAGATAGATAGATAGATA
>JAUELE010252369.1:0-10789 GCA_031471655.1 Diodora aspera | reverse complement strand
TACCAAGATTTTGAGAGACTACTGAATAAATTCACAAATGCTTTGGATATACAAGAGATATCCTTTCAAGACTTGGAAGGTTTATCAATGAGATGATATCAATCAATTACACTCATCGAAATCCAAGCATCCTTTTGATCAACTATGGCATAAAGACGTAAGGGAAAATAATAATTATTGAAATCATTTGGTATACTTTCTTTTGGACGTCAGTATATAATATGTAATAGTTATGTGTGCACGCACGAGGCGGGGTCTCTTTTAAATCAAGGTTTATTGACTTCTATTTGCAAGACAGACATGCATGATGGAGCCAGCAAACAAGTCTCTACTGTTTCACATTGACCTCCAACACAGATTGAAATGGGTTTGAAACATTGACATCGCGTTTGTTTCAACGTGGGTTACTGTACGTAATACAAGCCCACGCCTTTCTTTGAAGAACATAACATCTCGTAGACACAGATGGAGATGTATGTGAGAGGCTAGCGTATGTAGGAACGATTAAAATGTTTGCTCGACACAAAGCCTGTCAACGTGGAGTTCAAACGATACGAAAAGTGAAACTTCAGCGTTTTCGTTTATATATGGATCAAGCAGCCCGTGAGCAAATAACTACTTCACCACGCACATACTAAAGCAAGTAAAAATCGCTTGACTGCGAAGAATAAATGACAATGCACTTCTACTAATAAGTCAATTGTTGGTTTCTTGTTATCATTGCATCATTTATAGACTTTGAAGTAATAACGGTAAACAGATTAGCAGGTGGAATTATTCATCACCGTCCAGTACATGTGAACATTGAAAAGTATGCATGAATACAAGAATGCATCGTATTTCTATGCAGGACACTGACATTGATAGGAAAGAGACATTAATGTTGGCTTGCATCAGCTAGGTGTTGAACCTTTGATGCCTGGTGAGAGACACGAGGTCCTGGATTCTTAGATGTGTTACAGTGTACACGTGTGGAGGTAATAGGGAGAAACGTAACGCTAAATAAAGAGAGGCTCATAGATTTGAGTGAAAATAATATAACATCACTTTCATAAAGTTACTTATAGTATAAATCAATAAAATAAAAGTCTGAAGTTAAACCGAGCCATAACAAGTATAATAATTTAAAGCGGTCGACATCAATCGATCAAATCGAAAATTAGTAAGTGAGTTATAAACTTAGGTTTGAGAGAGTTTATACCCTCCATAATACGCTTTAGTTCGAAGTTCTGATTTTCTACTCCTGTAGATCATAGTTGGGATGTAGACTCTTGTGATATTAAAAGTAGTCTCTTTCAGAAATACGCGATCGAAGTGACCGCCAAAACACATTAGATAAGCAAAAGTAAAGGATAAAAATCTAATAAGTTTCATGTTATTGCTGCCAACAGCACATCAACAACGCACACTCACACTCGCTCTTACGAAACCAATCATGTACAACCTTGGACAAGAACATATCTCGTTGACGCTAACGTGAAGTATATTTCGACACGATACGTTTTGCTGACTACTGTTCTAACACGTACAATTGTATACGTTTGTTGAGCGTGACCCATCACACATGTTCACGTCTAAATCACGTTACGACTGCTGACCTTTAACCATTAAGAAACGTATCCTGATTTTCTGCTCGGTCTCCGTTAAATGTATACATCGCTGCACGACTTAGGCGGCTATGACCTTTGTGTACAAACGTCCATCGGCACATGACATTATTAAAAGAGTATATCATGGCATTTAAGGCTTATCAAGAACTGTGCAGGATAATTATTTGGAGCACAACATATCATCAACAAAATTTCTCAACAAGCAAAACACATAATAAACTTTACAGATGTAAGGTGTGCTCTTATAAAGGAGTGATGGGAATGAACATATTTAAAACAAAAGGAACAGCCCGAACGTGAGGGGAGGTGGGAAAAGATATGCTTTTACACTGCAGAATGATGAGAAGATGAAGATGTACCTGGCAAGGGTGAATCAGAATAACCATGTCTTAGCTGTATTCTAATTGCTTGTTTCTTAAAATGAATCCTCATAGTCTGTCTGGTGATGCCATCTAAATTTCAAATATCTCTACTTCAGTATGAAATGAATATGATGTCCAAATGTTAATTAATGGTTGAGAATGCTTCATGAAATCTCGATCAAATGCTGCTGTAATTCCAGCGAATGGACATTATTGTGCTTAGACGTTTTCATTTCTATACATAAGTAATTTCCTTTAGTTCTTACTCTCTCGGATTACCATTGCATGATTAAACCAAACGTTGTCAACAGACTGTAATACGCGATTCATCTTACTTATTGTACCTATTTTAAGAATATATATATATATTTAAGGTTTGTGTTTTCTTGATGCGATATCATGTCTGTATAATATCACTAAACTCTCTCGCTTTGTAGAGACGATAACCTGTCATTAGAACATCTTTTTGGAGCTAATATTAGCGGTTTTGTCGTTTCATGCTTCGATTTCCTATACTGCGATCAACGTGAAGTACTCAA
Organism: Diodora aspera; assembly: GCA_031471655.1. Taxonomy (NCBI): domain Eukaryota; kingdom Metazoa; phylum Mollusca; class Gastropoda; order Lepetellida; family Fissurellidae; genus Diodora; species Diodora aspera. Next base: position 8,278 of record JAUELE010252369.1, on the reverse strand, counting down.
AACTAAAGCGTCATCTTCGCTAATGAGACTCCGTGTTAACCCTTTCAGCGCCATCCTATGGAGACTTCATCGAACCTTGACACCCCTGATAAAACATATTCACGATCGTGTCGCGGGGAGATAAAACTGGTCCTATCACTAGCTGCATGGCCGATATCCCCGGAGTGAAATCTATAGATCGGAAAATCTCTCCAGCAGCAATACTGCCAGCTCTTTTTAACATCGGAATGTTCTCTGCTAATAGCATGCGGACTAGTATCGTATTAACACTACGTAAAGAAATAGTAATCCCTGTGTTTTGTCCGATTGCCTCTACTCCGACTGCAGTATTGTACCAAAGCGTAATAAACACCTCCATTAGTACCCTGTAGCAAGAGTGCGCCTACAGTATGTGTACAATTGTGATGTTCCCTGGATAATATACTCATGCTAATGATTATTGCCGCCTCCTTTACAGATTTCCATATTGTCATGTTAACACTATAATGACAATAATATCATGACGAAACTCTTTGATCATGTGGATTAGAATTGTATTTAATTTTGTTCTTTGATTTACTTAATCTTTTGGTGCATCTAAGTAACTATTACCATATTCCATCACCTTTCCAAATACTTATGTCTTATTATATGAGGGTTACAATAATAATGAGCATGAGTATATTGCAAATCTACAATAAGTGCGTTCAAGTTATGTCTATTTAAAATATTATGTTAACCGTTATAAGTTCATACTACATGAAGATACTGCTTGTTCTATCTCAAGGCCGAATTGATGTGAACTAACCTGAATTGGATTCGAGCTACAACCGTCGAAGCTGACACAACAGATCCACGTAGCACCACAGTGTTCCCTCTCGGTAGCCAGGCTGATTATTATAGATAATCCCTACTTGTCGGCATAGGTAACGTATGACTGGCGTGCAATGAAATATGAAACACCGGGTTAAAACTAAGTTGAGAATCGCGTGTTACTTGTACAAAATAAAATGTAGGAAGCTTGCTCTTGGATGGATCTGTATATCTGTGTAGACATTGCGTGCAGCGTGTATGATTAGGTTAGCAGAATGGATCAGCTGTCGGGGCAGAGTATCAGGCGTGGAACCGAGCTAAATATAACTCAACTTGGCTAAAATCAATCACAAGGTGTTGGTCAAAGAGCGGGAGCCTATCTATGTCAAAGCATGATACCCACAAACAGACATCCGTGAAAATTAGCACCAACTTACCCAACTCCGCAGTGCATCCGTTTTAATCCACTGTGAATCATTGATCGCTCCGTATAACAAACCAGTGATGCTTAACCAAACACGTTAATAAGCGTCAGGTTCGTTTGCAAACATACCTGTTTTCTTTCTCTTTGAGTAACCATTAAGGATCAATTCGAGATGTTCGCTTTTCGTGCTGGCTGAACGTGTTGACTTCAATCATGGATGTGAAAAGGGTGGATCCAAAGGGACGTCTGACCGGCGTACAGCATGCGGGAACACGGTGTGCAACTGCGACTGAAACACATCGTACGTGAATCGATAGAGTTGCCAACGGTGACAATTCACAGAGAGAGCGGCCCAGCCATTCACGTGTCGCTTCACTGGCTATACGGAAATGGCGGCAACAGGAAAATATGTCCGGATGAATGACCCTCTGGTCAAAACTTATACCCGACATATTTTTAAGGTGTGTTTATGTATTGGTCGTAATGTAGGGGTTGTATATACCATGTCAGAGAGTGACGGGTTTTATGTGTGCATGTAAGTAGGTATTTCTGTGGATATGTATACATGGGAAACATTTGAATACATACATGTATACAAAGGTAGACAGGTGAAAAAGGAAGGCAGGTAAGTTTGTAGATAGGTGTAAAAGTAAAGAGATACATACATATATACATACATACATACGCACGCAAATACATACCTGCATTCGCACGCACGCACGCACGCACGCACGCATGACATGTATGTACTTATGTATGTATTAGTGCCGTAGCACCAATGGAGGAAGGGGGGGGGGGTATGTATGTATGTTCAAAAAATCGCTTGTTAATTTATGATCACACAATGTTGCAAAAGATACAAAACAAACAAAGACGCTACCGTCTTTTTAAATCTAGCTATGAGCCAGAAGCTTATGTCACCATGCCCATGCCAAAAACAGGAGTGCACTGGCGAAATTTAGATGTGGTGTCGCTCCTATTAAACTGGAGACGGGGCGGTATGAAGGCTTATCAATAGAAGAACGCTTATGCCCTAAATGTAACAGTGGCTCGGTGGAAGATGAAGTTCACGTTTTAATACACTGTCCTTTATATTCTGATTTGCGTTTTAGCTTGGAATGCACTGCCAGACATTTTAACAAAGATTATGATATTTTATCTGATACTCAAAAGTTTTGTTTTCTTGTATCGAATGAAAATGTGGTTTTTAATGTTGCCAAAACCCTTCATCAAACGTTAGCCCGTCGCCGTATTTTATGATTATTATATATATATATGTAACCAAAATGTATATTTTAGTGTACAAATTGAATGTATAGTCTCTCACAATTCTTCATGAATGGCTTATGTACTTTTACTGAGGATTTTATTTTGATGTAAATATGTCTGTACATAAGGGGAGACTTTAATGAACTGTCTGTCTGTCTGCAATACGCCAAATACGCTAAAAGTATACAGGTTGGCAGGATGATAAAGCATAAACACAGCATCGGCTCAGACTCCCCAGGCTAAGACTTCTTCCATTAGGTTCCGATTACTAAACTGCTAGGCTAAAGCGACTCCCCTCGTAGATGTATCAATTGGCTATCAAACTAGTCCCATTAACACTTACTCAATCTAATATATAAACAATATTTTGTCATCAAAACATACTATTTTCAACTGATACTTTTTGTCAAGTGTTACTTTTCTTCCGTTACCTTTTCCTGTTACTTTTTTTCAGCGACTAGAGTATGTTACTTCCATTGCTTACAGTGAAAACAACGAACAAATATAAACAAATGTGTAACACATTTACGTCGTTTTCCGAAGAGCTACAATATTAACGTCATAATAATAAAACAAAAAATTGGTAAAATTGTTGGGAGTTTTTCAACATGCGTAACTTTTATTAGTTAGGTAGTTTCAAAAGTCGAAATTGAAAACATTCTGCATACTTTTCCAAATGAATTATATTAAATCGCACATCAATCGGTGTGTGTCAAACACTCAGACTATGTCTTGTTAAAGTTTACCATTGGAGTACGTACCACACTGAACTCAATTATTAGTCATGGCGACTCATCTGGTTGATTAGACAGCTTTAAGTCTTATTGTCGAAAAAACATTATTTATCTCTTCTCTGAATGGATAAAATATTACCAAGATTCGTCAAATGAATGCGTAACGTAACTTTACATCGACCCCGAGATTACCTCACATGTAGAAAAGGGTCGTCCAATATTATATGCTAACTATTAGCCTTATTGTGCTTTAGACTGCTAAATTATTTTATAACAGATGCGAGTGTGTTGTTGGTTTTCGGGAACTCTTAAAGAAATACCGTAAATGACGTATTAATACATTAAAGCAATGATTTGAAATCCATATACCTTTAGTCTGACTTTTCTTGTCTCTCAGAGTTAGGGTATTCTAAACATCAAGAATGGGGTTTGTACCAACACAAAATTGTCTCAATGATATTCTGTCATGTGTGCTCTGTATTACGTGTAGAACATTGAAAAATGATAAGAGAGTCATCTGAACTTGGGGAGTCATTTGAGCTTGCTAGGGGGTATAGTTATCTGAGCATGAGGGGAGTCAAATGAGTCTGGGGAGTCATTTGAGCCTACGAGGGGGGAGTTATCTGAGCCTAAGGGGAGTCATGTGAGCCTAGGCTCAGATGACTCTAGAGTCTAATGGGCCTAGGCTGAAATAAAGTCATATGAGCCTAGGCTGAAATAACTCTAGAGTCATTTAAAGGGGAGTCATATGAGCTTCCAACACCGGCTTCACCCCCGGCTGAATCCCCCGATGATAACAGTAGAGAATAGTTATGATGTAACCATTGGCCTACACTTTCGTTAGGGGAGTACACTGGTGATATACATGTATATATTCTCTGTATCTTATGATTCATATTGTTAATGTCGCTCACTTTAAATTATTTTACGCATGTCTATTCATTCAAAGGCCATCTCATACAGTCGGAAACTATAAATCGGAAATACATTTGCATAATCTCGTCTCCCAGGATAAACATGCCGGAAATACCCGAGCTCAGACAACAATAACACAAACGGCAGCAGCCGAGCTCTACACGATAACGACCATGTTGTGACGTAACAAACGATACTAGTTCCATTCAGATTTTCTTAATCTTTTATCAACACCAGTAGATGATGACCCCGTCAGTGATGGTCGTCACAATGTGGTAATCATTCTGAAGTCCGGTGTTCTTTTGGTTTTAACTTGACTTTACAACGAAAGGTAATACCATTGTCACGTAGATTACTGACTAAATTGATTTCTTCAATTTATTTTAGTTCACTTCGTCTTAAAATTGAAATATATAACACGTTATTTTTAAGTTCTGTCGTTAAAACTACAATAGTCTATCTAGTATCATTGTTGATGTACAGTTGTATGTTACCATGTTACGGCGTTATTGCCACTCGCTCTCTTACGAGACTGACGCCTACGGTAAAACTTCTAAAATTTAGAAGGAACAAAATACTTACTTTTGGACATGTTCGAATCTTTGGAAAGTAGTTATCTTTAAAAAAGTTAGAATTTGAAATTTTAGAAATTGCCCCCCCGCCCCAAACGTAAGTGAAAACTTTGAAATTTTAGAAACTGCTGAAGGTAACAATCACCATTTTTCGAAACTCGGTTTTCGGATTTTCGAAACAAATCGAATATTTAGAGGTTAAATAAATTGATTATCTTGACAGAAATAGCACCTTCGAAATTTTTTAAGTTCGAAATTTTAGAAGTGTTACCATACTTGGAGGATGTCCTGGATCGTCCACTACAGAGTTCTCAGAATTTCTCGCGTTTATTTTGCTCTGAGTCTCTCGATAATACGAGAGTATTCGAGGCAAATGAGTACAATATAAGAGTAACCGACGAGATAATATAATTATAAGACTTTGTGGTTATCACAGGCACTTTCAAACACAGTCAGGTGAACGAGCATCATAAAATCATAAAACTGTATATACACAAATATAAAAATATCATCGATAAAATACACGTTTACGACATTGTAATATATAAGAACAGGTTTTGGCAAGTAACATTTGTAAATCATTGCTGGACATTAAATAAAAAAGTTTCTGCAAGGAAGTAAAATGATGTATGTAGATAAGATGCCATTTGATATAATGGGAACTGTAAGTCCTCGTAAAATGGACAATTGATTAAAACATGGACTTCATCGTCAACAACATTTTCATTACACGCGGGACAGTTGCATTGATCAACAGGTAGGTTCTCGTAGCGCCCGGTTTAGATACGAATACGGGCAACACAACATCTAAATTTAGCAAGGGCGCTTCTAAACCTACCGGGCATTTGTTTAGTTACGTAGTATTCTGCGCCGTACATGCTTTTAAATAAACAATATGTTCTTAATTTACCGGTGTTGCTGGATAACTTTTCAGACCAAGAAACTGTCTGTTGATCAGCCCACCTCGACAGAGCATCATTCATTATACATTCAGGTAAAACCTGTTAGATATCAACTTTATCACATATGTTGTGGTCAATACAAAACAGGCGTACCCTGTAATTCCAATTTTTACACCTACGAGATTTGATGTTTTCCGCCCAACTAAATCACGTTTATTCAACCTTGTATGAGTGTGATTGCCTCTCTTTGTGTGTGCGCGCGTGTGTGTGCCTTTACCTATGTGTAGTAGGAAGATATGATGAGGGGATGTGAGTCCCACTGAAACAGTACGAAGCGAACGTACATACATGACAAAGACTACCATGCATGAAGACGATGTAAGAATCTACATAAACACTTAGCATACCTTATAATAAAAATAAGTTGAATACTAGTACATAAAACTCTTTATCTTATTTACAACCATGCAGTCTTGTTTGTCCATATGCTATTGACAAAATATACAACACAATATCATATACTTAGTTTTAAAGTTATATAATTGTTCATTAACACATCATACGACTCTGTAAATACTTCTGTGCAATGACATTGCTTGTCCTTCATTAAAACGGAGCATACCAGGCAACCGAATTTATTTGTTTGTTTGTTTGTTTGCTTGTTTGTTGATTTATTTATTGATTTATTGATGTATTTATTTATTTATTTGGGGGTTAGGTCTTGTCTGATTCCGTATTGGCACAGTTTGTTCATTATTGTTTTTGTTTTTGTTTATTTATTTGGGTTTTTTGGGGGGTGTCACATTAATTATGAAATGGTTATCAGTAGATTGCAATTATTTACATTTGTGACGGATATAACTGACACTGAAGACAGTATAGTAAATGGATAATAAGGACACGTAAAATACATTTGAGGAAATGACTCCAAATCGTTCTTTAAGTACTACTTTATTCTATGTTTCAGATTCTTCGCAAGTTCCAAACACCATTACCTCCATGTCGGTGTGATATATCCCATCGAATTCTTGGTTCGACAAGATACGGGCTATGCGACACGTCTCCCTGCAGTTACTAAATTCATGAATTCTTTGTTTCGCCCAAACAACTTCGTGAGGGAAGGTTCTAGAAACATGTCGTCCAGCGTCACAGTTCCAAACATTGCCTGTTTCATCATAATGAACTTCGCCATCGTTTTCACCCCAGTGCTACATGTAATAGAGGCATGTTATTCAGGAAAACTGAAAAAGTGCAATCGTTTTGTCCTCAGTGTCACATCCGGGTGCTTCCTGTCATGCGCAACGTACGCAACAGCTGTCATCAGTGCAGTGCATTCTGATAACCTGAAGCAGATTCTTGCCGCCTGTTCTGTGTATGTCACTTTTGATAATTTCATCCTAATATTTCTTGTTGCTTGTTCGCTTATATACGCCGTATACACATCAGGATCTGCAAAAGTCTTCGAGCGGCATTGCCTCAAGCTGTTAACAGTCGTTTGGGTATTTTTTGCTGTATTAGTCCAAACACTGTCCTTTTCGAGCTCTGGATTTAAATGTTCTTCAGGGGTGCTCTTCGGGATATCGTCTGACTTTAAAGTTCATTTTCCAATAATACATATTTCCCATGGGTCATCACTGTGGGTCATCTTGTCTTGTTTAGTGTACATACCCCCAGTTATGGGCATTCTGTTTAAAAGACTGGTAGACACACGCAAGAGGAAGGTAGCATATGGTGAGTACACAGTCAAATTCTTTTCAGCTCGTTGTGTCATTTAGAAAGAATAGGGCCCTAGTAACCCAGTGCTTGTCGCAGGTGTGGGACAGTAAGGGGAGGATGTAGCAATACGTCGGAGAATGACTGAAAGAAAAGTTGTGTATTTGGCTCAGCAAATGTTCGTCCTCCCTCCACCCCAACCCACTCCCAAATTCAGCCATCTGTCAGAGAATTCCTGGCGCCACACCTGACGACAAAGCGGGGATATGTTTTTTGTTTTTGTTTTTTTTTTATCTTTTTTTTATTTCCCATGAATGAAATATACAGAGGTAAAACCAATGATATACATGTAGTTAGTATCCACTTTCATGTACAACATACATTATTTGCTATCAATTTAGTTATACGTTGTTGCATTCTTCCTATAGATAACAATATATACATGTATGTAGTATAGTGATACATTATTAACCTATCCAAGATGTGGCAAACAATTGATAGGCCACAGGTTGACTGCACTCTTACAGGTTCAAGGACTATTCTAGATCAATAACTCATTGCAATTCCATACATTACAAGCAAAATCTCCATATAGTGTTCATACTTCTTTAACAATTGTGCGGAGAGATGACCAAAAGTGATAGAATTCTGTGTATTTAAAATTACTAAAATAGTTACACTATATGGCATAATAATAACTTCTAATTTCCCTTTTAATGTGACCAAAAAGGGCAATTGTGCTTTTTTATATTGTAGGTAAATCACATTTTTGGCAATAATCAAGACAGCATTAATGCAATTATAATGGCTTCCTTTGAGGCCAAAAATGATATTACTATAATAACTTTAACCTAAGATAAATCAGCCTTGGGATACAGTGTTAACCAATTGGTCATTATTAACCAAAGCGGGGATATGTTGCTTTTACTGTTTTCTATCAGGGTCGAATCCACGATT
>JAUELE010252358.1:0-10789 GCA_031471655.1 Diodora aspera | reverse complement strand
TTTCTGGTAAATAAATTGGAGGGGCGGATGTCAGCTTTTACCTCAAAGAGTGAGGGAACTAGTCCCCTCCCCACCTTACGCTTCAACTACTGTGACAAATATCAACCAATTCTCCAGTGCTGAAGTCCTCAGAAGTTCCTCAGAAATGGGGGTCAGTACGTGGCTAGTACCGCCACTGGGGTTCAAGATTAATGGGAATATTTGCACGAAAAACTATTTCATGATACATTTCATAATTATTAAGTGAAACATATTTTTAAATGTATTTTTTTTATCTGTGCAATCTATTTATTTTTTCTCTTGACTCGTGCAGACTATTTAATTTCTCCAAAAACTATTTAGTTTAATAATCTTTGTATTTTATCAAACTTTTTGTCAGTAAAATTTATCAAAACATTGCAGACCCTTTTAATAATGACTTCAAAACATCACAAAACGGTATATAAATGGCATTCGCCCAAAACTAATGAATTATTTGAAGTATGAATGATGAATGCTCCGTGTGACAGCTTTTTGAATGATGAATGTTGTCATGAATGACGAAATTTAAATGATGAAGTATGAATGCTCCGTGTGACACCCAAGAACAACCGAAATGATCTGTTCCTAAAAGATTAAGAATAGACCTCATATGATTTCTTTCATACTACATTCAAATGTTATATTCATGCAATTGAAACGCCTAATCAAATTAAAAATATTACAAGTAATCTTCCATAAGGAAAACTTTCTAACATTCTGAGTCTAATTCCTAGACGTGAAATTAACATGGCAAGACAGCTGGTAATTAAGGACCATTTTGAGCAATAATGAGCAACGTAATTTCTTTTTAATATTGGAATGAATACAGGTCTGCAGGCAGACTTTTTTCCAGACCCTGAATCAAGGCATAGACATTTTAGAAAACTGAACATCTCACTCTACTACAGCTATCTCTGCTTGGTCTACCTAAGGCACAGCTAGGGAAGGCAATATAGTCCCAGGAATAATAATCTGCCTCTGAATTTACGTATATTTTAAGGAACTTTACAACCTTGGGGTCTTGACAAAAAAAAACCGAAAAGAAATAGTAATGAAGCGGCTGTAAAATATGAATAAGGTTACGCGCTCGACTTTAGAGTTGATACGTGCTTCCAACCTTTACAATAGGTCTGTGTGAAATAAGTGCATTTATATAAACTGTAAACCAGACATTGTAAAATTGTATGACTAATTAAATATCACCTTATACCCTTATAGACCATGAGCCAGACCCAGTAATTTTTGGTCATTGGTACGTACCATACGAGGGGAATAATGCTTAAAGTAATGTTTGACAGGGTACACATCTCTCGAGTCGGAAACCATGTGATAGCATTGCATTGGTGGTGACCTTGTGTATGTTACTTGCACTTTAGTAACCCCACCCCAAAATAAACGTTTCCACAACCCGCGTAAAATAAAAGAAGACATTCTATTTAAAACTAATGGTTTTCTCTTATTATAGGCATAAAGTATATTCTTGAAAGTTGTTAGGCATACATATATATATCTCATGCTATTTCCTGCTCAAAACAGGTGTAAAACTAGCTGAGCAGTACGTGTTTACGATAACAGGCACTGATAGTCCAGTGTCGATTGAGTGCAGAAGATATGATTTTGTTATCATTAAAACTTGGTACAAAAGCTTCTATTGTTCATACCCCGATTAATTGATACTGGGTTTTCATTACATGATTTGAAGGAAGTTAAATCATTAACTAAAATAACATACCAAAGTTTAAGTAAAATGTACATTATAAATGTTGTTCTTATCATTGTTACCCCCCCCCCCCCAACAAAAAACAAAACAAAACAAAAAACAACGCAACATATCCCAAATCAAGTAAAATGCGTTACTTTTAAATTTTCTTGAATAAGGCTATACAAATACATTGATAAAAGAACATCTTCAATCTGTTAAAGGTTCATGATGTTATGTATGAATATAATGCATGAATACAATATATAAATAATCATGTATACGGACGTTCAAAAGAAACTATACAAAGACTTCAAGGACGAGGATTCAGAGTTATTTATATATACATGTATTCAAGAGAGTTGTATCTCAGCACGATGCAAACAAAGTAGGAATATTTTCCCTGAAGAATGACACTCAAAATAGTAATTGCTACAGGTCGTAATCTTTTTTCTCTGTGTCGTTAGTTTGGGACGACAATACTATAAATAATGTAAATAAATTTGTAAATATAATAATCTTTGGATATACATGAAGGCTATAAATATAATTATGTTTGTATACAAGCTACAAATACATTAATAAAACAGTCTTCAATGATTAAAGGATTAAACATTTTATAAATGAGTATAAAATATACCCATCCAAAAAGAAATTTGACAAAGGTATTAAACGTTTAATGCCACACTCAGTATACTTCATATAATAAACATGACAATGTGATCAAAGCACAGTCACAGGAGTACTGGACAGATAATGAGATTCCTTATCGCTGGTAAACTAACTGAATCCGGGACACAGACGTTGTACATAACGACAGAGGGGTAGACAAGATGTTAGTGTCTGTTATGGCCACCACCAGTGGCGGATCCAAGGGGGTGGGGGGGGGGGGGGGGCAGGGGTTCCGGACCGCCCCCTTTTGAAAATCAATTTGGGAAAACTGCATAGTAAAGAGTCCTCGAACCCGGGTTGGACTGAAATTTTACATGTAGGACCCCTCCCCCCCTTTCAAAATCCTTGATCCGCCCCTGATGGCCTCCACGAGAATCAACCACAGCTTGGCAGCGGCGACCCATTATAAACAATCAAATGTTGAATAACACGTTGGGGAATGTTCAGCCACTCTTGCTGAAGGGCCAAACGTAATGCTGCAAATGTCTGAGGTGGAGGATTCCTCTGGTGGACACGTCAATCTAATAATTCCACAAATGCTCATGTCGGGTCCAACCCGGGGAAAGGGCAGGCCAAGGTAATGTCTGCCATGTAATATACCCTAGATGTACTTCTATATTCGCCATGATCGTTTTGTGTGTATGGAAAGTCTAAATCTGCTAAATATAGACAACCAATGAAATGTCGCATTCACTGCACGAGAAGTAAATTTTGATAAATTTAAACACACGACGTCTTTACTTCACCAAGCGTTAGGAGAAAAGTGCCACATGATTGGACGCAAGCTTTTGCTATGGAAGCTTCATGCACTCATTGGTCAAAACACCCGCCTCGAGACTGCATCCACCTATCATTCATTCATCCATCCAATTATCAGACACCTAGACAAACACGGCAACTACACTACATGGCAAAAGAAACGATGCCAAATGATTTCAGTTATTGTTCTTTACGTCTTTCTGTCATAGCTGATCAAAAGGACGCTAGGCTTTCAACGAGTGTAATGTGACTGATATCATGTCATTGATAACACTTCCTTATCTTGAAGGGATATCTCTTGCATATCAAACGCAATTGTGAATTTATTCAGTAGTCTCTCAGTATACTAAGTATATCCATCACTCTTTACATACATCCATCCATACATACATACTAGTCCTGCGCCATGACTGTGAAAGTATTTTCTTTTTCTTATTTTGTAAGTCTAGATTGAAGCAAAGGATGTCTGCATTCTATAATCCTACACTGAAAACTGCCGGAGAGAGAAAACAACATGAGAAAATAGCAATACATTGTAATTTTATTGAATTTTAAAAAACAACATTTTTCATTGTCTAACATACATACATAGACCAGCACGTACGCACTACGCACACACATGAACCAGGATTTTGTTGATAGGGGATATAGCTAGGGTACATACGTACGTACACTATAAGGCCACTGACACTATTCAACACACCAGGAGACGATGGCATACAGTACCCTGTCTCCATTCTCTCTATACTTCAATTCAAAGTGCTTCAGGCAGTCATTATTTCCCCCAACCAAAAGTTCTGTACAGTTGACCAACAGCTCTAGGCACGTGTCTGGCACATGACCGACCCCTGAGGAAATGTCATGCCTGCCCCGTCACATGGTCCACGTCCTGGTGGAGGATGTCACAATCGCATCCTTCACCACGCGTGAGTTTATGATGTTCACAGTTAACATAGCATAATTATGTGTATAGCAGGGACACTATAACCAATTGATTATGGTGTCCATGGTATGGGATTCCGGTGGAAAAATGTATTTCCCACCCATTTCCTTTCAGTCGTAAATTGAGTATCTTCCTCCCAACCAGACTTTCAATGAAGAAGGAAGAAGGTATGAAGAAAAGGAGGTAGATGGGTTGTCTTCTAAAGGCGTTTCCGTGCTCGTGTACCGTCATAAAGGATATAATATATTGTCAACAGAAACGCAGACAGGCCAGGCTGTTATCAACGTGTACTTCGTGTGATACGTATAACGCCCATGACCTGGCCTTCGAGGTGACCGAGTGAGAGACAGCCCCACGAACTGTTCTAGCTAACACCGCCACGGATGACGTCAAACGCCGAGTTGACGGGCATATTAGGAGCTATATGGTGTGTCCTTCACCGACATTCTCCTTGTTGCTGGGGTTGTGAATGGAAAAACTTCAGCGTCATGTGGACGATGACGTAAAATCAAGTTGCACGAAATGCTAAGAATTTTAGTGTGGAACACCTCCTAGTAACGACGCCTTTATTTACTCGTCACAGTTCTAGTGACTAGACTCGAGTGGGTTTCTCGATCCGTGACCCGTCAGCTTTCTCTGATCGGGCAACCTGAGACAAGTGTTTGTCAGTTTGTGCTCGTTCCGTCCGGAAATCGTGGTGATCGTGCTGGTGGAACTGGAAACGTGTCGTCTAACGGGACACTCGTCAATACCCACTCATACACCTATATCCCCCTGTATATAGATCTATACAAAGGCACATGTATAGAAGGACTGAACGAGAGATGCTTCAATAATATAACTGAGCTGTGTTTGTGCGGAGACAATGATATTGCACGGACCCCGCACAAGGACCGATTCGATCACTGTTAGACTAAAATATAGTCTCTGAAGAAAGATTAAAATGTTTAATTAATTATTTTTTAAATGATATTCATTTGTAATAAAATAAATAAGATCATTGAGACGCTGCTAACTTCATCTAGACGGGCAAACTATTTAGACTGTGTACTTGTCTCTGTTATAATAAAACTTCATGGTCTGGATGACAGACTAGATCACTGTCTTCCTCTTCCAATTCACCTGCTATACTTTGTATCCCCCCTCCCGATTCTAGGTTCCACTGAGGCAGTATGATGCCTGCGCACACAAGTTTGTAAAGTGTAAGCTGTCTAATTCTACGTTTGAAATTTGCAAATTAAACATTTCATTGTTTACGGGACATTAAAAAGGATATACTACCATAAACCTGCGTTTTATAGTCAACATACGAACCTTATAAAAACTGATAATATAATTTCCACTTCATATGATCCGTATTTCTAACCAACCAGAGCACGTGCATCCGGATGGAAAGTATCGTGACGGCGCACTTACCGACATGTTGGTGCATTCAGAACTGTGTTTCTTTGTGGAATAGTCCTGGTCCATATTTCATAGACTATCAAATTTTCAGTATAGTCTGTGAAATATGAACTAGGACTACGTACGAGTAGATCTGAAGCTTACATAATTTAGTACTCAAGTTATTTTCCGTAAATGAAGCGGTTACCAGCTAAAATAACTCGCTTCCAGGAAAAGATGGATAATGTTGGCATCCGCAGAGTCTAAACTTTGAACTTGACATTTCTAAAACGGAATCAGTCTATATATAGTCTTAAATCTGTCTTCCATTCTGCGCCATCAGCGATATTTATTTATGCGTCTTTAAGATTTGAATATCGTCCATAATATCCATACAATCATTTACTTTCACGAGCTCCGTGCTTCATATATTATAGACGTACATTGAAATATATGAGTTATATGTTTCTCTATCATGAGGGGGAGTAGATACTCTTACACATTAAGTCGTATTAGTGTACATGTATAATTAAAACTGTCAACGCGGCGTTGTTTCATTATCAGTAGTCCAACTCGCATGCACAAAGATAACGAGTTGCTCGTGAATACGGGAACATTCTTCTTGCTCGTAGGCCTCGTCCCACGTAAACCTGTCCTCATAATCTAGCAAGAAAGACAATCTGATGTCTGTTGTTGTAATGATTTTTCCATCCATTTTCCATTTTCCCACGTAAACCTGTCCTCATAATCTAGCAAGAAAGACAATCTGATGTCTGTTGTTGTAATGATTTTTCCATTCTACTAGATACGTGATCCGTAAATTATATGACAATTATAGACAGACTAGAAATAGTGCAAGGTCGAGGAGGAAATTATATTAGAACTAACTGAATTGTTGCAAATTGGGAAGTACTATGGGACGCCTATAGGACGTACTATAGGCTGAAAATAAGTCTATGAAATGTTCTATTTTATTTTTCCTGTATGCATATGTTCCGTCAAGAGACTGGCTTCTATCAGAGACCATATATACTACCCTACAAAAAATAAGGGAACTGATGAAATGACAGTGAATGTATAATTGCTCTAAATGTCCACTAAATGAATTTCGGGTGTGAAGGTCAATATCTGGTGGGTCCACCATTTTGGGCGACACATGCGCCTTGAAGGCATACTGTTGATTAACCTCCGGATGGTTGCCCGTGGTATTGCCCGCCATTCCGCCTGAAGAGCTACCCCAAGCTGGGCCCGATTGACGGGTGCTGGGTCCCTGGCGTACACTCTCCTGCCGAGAACGTCCCACAGATGCTCAATAGGGGACATGTCTGGGGACTTGGCGGGCCAGTCCGATGTCCATATGCCCACTCGTCTGAGATAATCGGTGACTACTTGAGCAAGATGTGGTCTGGCATTATCATCTTGGAATTCAATATTCCTGCAGATAATTCTAGCCAATGGAGCCACGACAGGACGCAAAATTTTGTCAACGTATTGCTGACCAGTCAAGTGTCCATTAAGGATAACCAGATCCGATCGCCTGTCATGTGTACTACCGCCCCCATACCGATCATGGTCAATAATTGCCACTCTGGCATACCGTTCACCGCTACAGCGCCAACAACGTTTTCGGTCATCTGTGAATCGGAGGCAAAACCTTGACTCTTCTGAGAACAAGGTGTAATGCCACTGGCGCAAAGCCCGTCCCTGATGCTGCCTAGCCCACACCAATCTTTGGTACCTATGATGAGCTGTAAGGGCGACACCCTTCACAGGCCACCTTGCTTTCAGACGGGCTTGATAGTCGGTTCTTAAGGGTTGATACTGAAATTCGTCGTCCAGTTATTGTAATGAATTCCCTATTGATAGCAGGTGCTGATTTAAACCTATTGCGTAGGGCCAGTAAGGTAATGAAACGATCCTGTCTAGGTGTCGTTGATTTTGGTCTACCATGCCCAGGTCTTATTGCAACCCCACCCTTTTGACGGTACTTGTCCGACAGGCGTGAAATTACACTTTTTAATTTACCCAATATTCGGGCAACTTGGCACAGTGGTGTTCCTCCCTCTATCATACCCACAATTCTCCATTTTGTCTTTTCATTCAGATACTGCCTCGGAGGCCTTTTTCAGCGTGTGTTCACCTCAATTGCATTAGTGATTGTGAGTTCTCCAATAGATAGACACAGTTTAGCTTCTGTGTGCACGTGCATTACGTGTTGTTCATGCATCATGTGAAATTTCATTGTGATTGGATGTTGCGTTCAACTGCAACGCAACGGTATTGCACACGTCCACCTCAACGTGAGCTGCATTCAAATTCTTAGTTCCCTTATGTTTTGTCGGCAGTAAATATACAAAACAGCTTGAAAATGTTTTACAGGTGTGTGAGGCTGTATACCAATTGTACGCTGATGATGCCAAGCTAATGGACGGCTTCCACTCAGACATTAATAAAGATGCCAATCTGAACAGGCCTGAACAATGTTGTAGAGGCATCAAAACTTGGATGAACCAAAACATGCTAAAGTTAAATGAGGATAAAACGGAAGCAATGCTTGTTGGTCCATCATCCCGCCTCTCCAAAGTGGACATTCAAGATATGTCAGTTGGAGAGGTACAAATCTGTACCTTCACTATGTCCCTGCAAGAGCAACAGTAGATTTCAAAGTGTTGTGTTTGACATGTCAGCGTATTCACAGAACAGCTCCATCCGAACTTCTGCAGCCATACACCCTCACATGCAACCTACGATCAAATTGTGAAAACCTGTTAGTGGTGCCCCGATGAAAACTGAAAACCTATTGATGCCGCTCTTTCAGAATCTCAGCAGCTTCCAAATGGATCCGGAACTCTATATTGTACTGTGCAAATTGACTTATAAATATTATTATTGTTGGGTTCAAGGTAGATCAGTCCCTCTCTTTCGCTAAAGACAAAGCTGTACATATGAAGGGAGATAACTCTCCTAGCCTTACAACAAGGTCATGCACATAACATTATCATTATTATTATTGTTGTTGTTATTGTTATTATTATTATTATTATTACAGTAGAATCTGGATATAACGAACTCCAAGGGACCATTAAAAGTAGTTTGTTATATCCGGATGTTCGTTATTCGCGAAAATGGCAGCAGACAACAGACACTACAACTTTATCTTCTCCGTACCATTCATGTTAACACCAACCAGTAAAATTATTCTTTCTTAAGTTTTTTTCCAACCACTGCATTTTTCTGATTTCATATGGAGAGTTCTCATTAATGTTCTCAGATTCAAAACGTTAATTCGCCGCTAATTACCTGAATCATCCCTGATTGATCTATGAACTTTGTTAATTGACAGCGATACTAACTTGACACTTAGTGAGTTTGCTATTCACGATGCTCATTAGTCTTAATTGGACCGGTAGGCCCCCTAAAATCAGTTCGCTATATCTGGAAGTTTGCTATTCAGAGTTTGTTATTCACGGAAATTTTATATGACTCTGTAAAGGGAATCAGTCGGGACTTTTAAAATAGTTCATTATAGTTCGTTATAACCGGGTTCGTTATAGACGGACAGTACTGTAGTAGTAATAATAATAATAATGTGTTGTCTTATATGGTGCTAAATCATGTAATTAAAGCTTGTTCAAAGCGTGCCCTGCATTATCACCCTGGTGTATTTCAAGCAGCCTCAGTTAACACTCCTGATGGAGGACCAGGTATCCAGTTTCAGCTGGGTCGATTGAGGCAGTTACGAGCAAAGTCACTTGCCCAAGATGACACCACTGACATTGTCACGTCATTATGACATCAGCGTCTCGGTGTGAGGCAACATTCCATCTCAGTGTGAGGCAACATTGCTCATATTCTTGTTCATTAATGAGCAGTCACTGAAACAGATGCTTATAGTTTTTATGTTGGGATAGTGGATGGAATGATCTTAAACACAAGAGCCCAGTGTCACTTGAAAGAAAGGACACCATCAACCCAAAGCATGTTAAACAAGATGACTATAACAGGTTCATCCTTTTCTTTTACTTTCCTTTCTATCAATCCCTTTTATAAACTACCCTTACCCTCAGTGTGCACCTTGAATTATGGTTGAAATATTGCCCTTGTGAATGAAGCATTTCGAGTGAACCAAGCTTAAATAATTTGCATTATGGCTGAAAGAACATTTGTGCAATGTAAGACATCAACCAAACATTTAAAACTGGTCTAACATCTGAATTGCTTGAATTGATAGCATTGCATTTGTTGAATACATGTTGACCATTTGAACTGTTCATTTCTTGAACATCCCCAAAAGATGAAAAGCATGTTTGATTTTTTTTCCAGATTGAGAAATTCAGAGATCAACAAAGAGCCTTTTCCAACCAAGTAGACGAAGTGATTAATTCTGTTGCGTTAAGTCCAGATAGAAGCAACAGCAGCAGTTATGTAAGAAAATTATTTGAGTCTAGTTGGACTGAAAATCAAGCTGATGGAGAGATTAAACTGGAGAGAACAGCAAGTGATAGGTAAATAACAAAATGTTCAACAACAACATAATAAACCTTGGATGTCAAAATGTACTGACCTGTATAATGCAGGTTATATTCAGGTAGACTTTATGGAAGATTAGTATCTTTATGTGCTGTTTGTTACTGTTATTGGTCTGTACATGATAAAGTTTCTGTGGAATAGAGGTGCAGGAAAGTGCAGTGATAAACGTGTCGGCCTAGTAATCTGTAGTCAAGTGTTTGAATCCTGCTTGGGTCAGAATCTCCTCTTTCAGTCTGGAGATTGACCACTGATGTGATTTAGGTGACACTGCAGTGATATAGCTAAAAAATTGCCAAAAGTCACGTTAAATTCGAAATCTCTCGTGCACTCTTTGAAATAGCATTGCATGTGTGTAGAATAGGGCCTCAGTAACACTTTCCTTGTAGTTGGAGATGATAAAATTGGAATCTCTTGCTTTTATGGCGGTTGATCTGTTTCCTTTGTAAATGTACATGTCGCATATATTTTGTGACAAACTGTGCTGTGAACAGTTATTGATTTCTTGGACAATATTGAAAACACAGATGTGGAAAGTTGCAGCTGGTTTCAAAATAAATAAATTCACACGCCTGAAAACAAATTTGGTAACCTTTCATTTAAAAAATATGTCGATAGTATGTGCCGAAAAGCTCGGCAGATATAATGATTATATATTAACCCTTTGAACCCTGACGCCCGGAATTCCGGCGTGACGTCATGTGTGTCATAATCCCTGACGGCCGGTTTTCCGGCGAACACGTGCTTCTGTTTACAAACAGTCTATTCTGGGACTGGGGCCAGCC
>JAUELE010252347.1:0-10790 GCA_031471655.1 Diodora aspera | reverse complement strand
TCAGAGCCAAATATGAAGAAAATCTACTCAGCCGTTTGTGAGTTATCGCGTAAACACTATTGCGGGATGGACGTACGTACGTACGTACGGGACGGACCTACGGAGCTGAATTCTATATCCCCCGCTCCGCTTTGCGGCGGGGGATAAAGCAACCTAACTTTAGAATTCACAAATCTAGCCAAAGAAGTCCAACTGACTGAATCTGACTGGTCAAGAAAGTGACCATAGTAGCTGCTATCTGATCTTGGTTCACAGTTTTCTCTAGAGTGAAGCATTGAAAGAGAAAATCCACTTGGTATACTCCAATTAAGTATGGAGGCGACTAGTGTCCCAAGACAAATGGTATTAGTCATATTGACATTAAGTGTTAGTACTATGAAATCAGATAACTCGGTGATCAAATGTCACTCATACATTTATGGTGAGTAGTAAGTTTTGGGTAAGTTTGCAGCCAAGATAAAAGTTGCAGATAACACAAGGTCTAACAGAATGATTTTTTAATCACTGAAAGCTTGACTGAGTTGAGTTGAGTTGATTTGAGTTGAGCTGACGCTGAGTTGAACTGAGATGAGTTGAACTGAGGTTAGATGAGTTGTGGTGTGCTGAATTGAATTATGCTGTGTTGAACTGAACTGAGTTGAGCTGCGTTTAGTTGAGTTGAGTTGAGTTGAGTTGAGCTGAATTTAGTTGAGTTGTGTTGAGCTGAGCTGAATTTAGTTGTGTTCAGCTGAGCTGAGTTGAACTGAGTTGAGTTGAGCTGAATTTAGTTGAGTTGTGCTGAGCTGAATTGTGTTGAGCTGAACTAAGTTGAGTTTTAATGAACTGAATTGAGTTGTGTAGAACTGTGTTGAGCCAAAATGAGTTGAGTTGAATTGAAGCTAAAGTGAGTTGAATTGTGTTGAGCTGTGTTGAGCTGAATTGAGTTGAGTTGTGTTGAGCTGTGTTGAGCTGTGTTGAGTTGAGTTGAGTTGAGTTGAGCTGAGCTGAGCTGAGCTAAAACTGAATGTTTTAGAAAGTTTGTGACCAATGGATAAAACTCACAAGAAGACAGTGAGCTAGTGAAAGATTTTGGATTTAACATGGCTTTCAGCTCTATGTCAGTGTCAGGGTTCAATCTCCAGGCTGAGAGAAAGATCCCTAGGTGGAGTTCAAATCCCAAACCACCCAGTTTGGTCAAATACTGGGCAGACACTGTACCCACAGCAATATTACTCACAAGTAGAGATATTAGAGAGTAAAATAAAATAAAAACTTTACCGGATACAGTCAGCGACAGCATGTAGCACAAGTATGCTGGTCAATGTCTAATATCAACAATAGCAGCTATAAATAGCAGCTTGTTGATATGCTTGAATGGCCTACAGCAGTTTTCTTAGTGCATGAATGGAGGTCAGCTTACAACAGCAGCATACTCTCAGAATTCAGCAAATATTAAGTACAACCAAAACACTATAACGTTACTGCAAACATTCAAGACTAGCTAGACTACCATACACGGAAGTGAAGACATTGATGTATGTTAGTAAACAGAGTGTAACACTGATGTTATCGAAGACGTGGTGTTTATTTATAGAAACACTGACTGTTCTCTATTAATAGAATATATGCTGACCGATGTAAAACGCTAGACTAACATTTAGTCCCAGAAATAAGTTTAATCTACAAAAATTATTTACTTAAAATACTAAAACCAGAAAAGGAGCCCAGGGATATTCCTTATTTACTAAAGCTGAGAAATCCTATATTGCTAAATATCTAGACTTGGGCAGTCTCCATTTTCTTTGTATGCTGTAGGGTCTGGGAGACAGACTAGTAAAACACAAATGTGTATGTTATTTTAATTTCCCAAGATTCATAGCTTGGAGAGAGTAAATTTTAATTATAATCAAAATTCATAATTCATTTTGAAAGAAAAACAGAAGAGTTTATGTTGTAAACAATATTTATTCCACAAAAGTGCGAAGGCGATTGGTCATTGCCTATTTGAGATCTTTACGAGTACAGGTGTAAACTAGGCTACATTCACTATATAACATATTACATGTACAATAAAATACAATATATTGTGCTGGTATACGCCAAGGTTTGTTTGACATCAATACGTGCGTTTGTACTAGCCCCAGAAAGAAATGACGCAATGAATTTGTCAAAAATGTTGTTGCTGAATGGATAAAAAAAAGAAGAAGAAGAATTTGAGGTATTTGTTATCTGTTATAACACAAGGGTTTATTTCCGGTTTAACCAAATCAACATACCGGTATAACAACTGTAACATAAATTCCTACTCTGCTCCAGCACACCAAGAACTAAATGTTAGACTTTCATCAAGTTCCTGTAACTGTGTTCATACTATAATATGTCCTTTTTCCTACTGATATCCCTTTAATTAGCCTGTCAGCAACAGGCCTAAGTTGCAGCATGGATTGAGAGGGTGATCACATTAACCGATATATATATATAGTGATTTACATTTAATAAACAAGACTGATTAGGACTTGGGGACTTGACAAAAAGTGTACCTAAATGTCAGCTCAAGGTACTACAACATATAAATGTCAAAATGGACTTTACTGCTTAACAGAAAGGTTTATAGATTGATTAGCAATCAGCTGAAATTGATTAGCAATCAGCTGAAATTGATCAGTAAAGTGTGATGCGAACCTGAACAGAAAATACCCTGTTGGGGGTCATTTTATTGGCTGGTCCAAGTACGCAAATGAACAATTTCAAGTTTTGGTGTTGGAAAACCAATGAAGTATTACCTGTAATCTGAAATACACTACATGTTATGATTATCCCCGTTGTTTTTAGGGTTGAATATTTCTGATAATTAAATGTGAGCTGGTTATCTGATGATCAACCCAAGGCCCACAAAAGTTTGGCACACATGCTCTGCATGGTATATGTGAAATAATGACCAAGTCCTTGGTACTTGCTGATATAATCTTCTGGCTTGCACTTGCAGGTTATATCAGCTACTGATCTTGGAAGAGATTGTTATTTCAACCATACATGTCCACTGGATGCATGTCATCTTGATCAAGCAGTATCATCGAGGATAGAAAAGAGGACTGGAAAACTCAGTGAAGTGACGTGAAGTGAGGTCACAGAGCAGGGTTTGGCTCAACTTACATTTGTCACCAGACGAGTGCACGTGGGCATGTGTGTGTATCATCCATATTCAATGAGGTCAGAGTGCAGGGTTTGGCTCAACTTACATTTTGAAACCTACAGAGCAGTGAAGCCAAGTTTTGCCTCTGTGTGTGTGCGTATGTGTGTCATGTACATTCAGCGAGGTCACAATTAATGCAGCATTTAACTCTACCAGTAGAGCAGTGAAGCCAAATGTTGTCTGTGTGTGTATCATGCATATTCAAAGAGGTCACAGTGCAGGGTTTGGCTCAACTTTCATATCAGGGGTGTGGAAATACCAATTTTCTTCACTTGTCCACAGACAAGTAAACATGGGAAAACCAAGTAAAAATCTACTTGTCCGCAGCCTAACTCCACGTGTTCAAATTTTAACAGCTTAAATCAAGCAGAAAACCTCATCTCAACCTTTAACTGTGTGTTTAAATCAAGCAACTTAAATGCTGTAATAAAGACAATTGATGTTCCAA
Source organism: Diodora aspera (assembly GCA_031471655.1). Classification (NCBI taxonomy): domain Eukaryota; kingdom Metazoa; phylum Mollusca; class Gastropoda; order Lepetellida; family Fissurellidae; genus Diodora; species Diodora aspera. The sequence goes on along the minus strand of JAUELE010252347.1, from coordinate 7,170 downwards.
CGGTTTTCAAAACGTGCACAACAGCGAGTAGTGTGTCTCCCAGACCCTACAGCATACAAAGAATATGAAGCCTGCCCGAGTCTAGATATTTAGCAAGTCTAGGATTTCTCAGATTTAGAAACTAGGAATATCCTTGGGCTTCTTTTCTGGTTTTAGTATTTTAGTATTTTAAGTAAATCATTTTTGTAGATTAAACCTATTTCTGGGACTTCATGTTAGTCTATGATCATATGATGCACTGCCACATTGTATTATTACTGTTGGTTCCTCACTGGAAACTAGCTCGTAGGTTTCACTGCATCAAATCATCCAGCTCCCAACTGGTGATGCCGGCTTTTTTCCTGCAAAAGTGGACAAATGGCTGGAAGATTGTTGAGTCCCACTATAAATCCAAACCCACCAACCATCTTGAGGCAGATGGTGCAAGATGGCTTTAAAAAACCCTGGAAATTTGGGGGTAAGAATCAAATGGAAAAATGTGTTGCCGTGATAGAACTCAAATGTTGCTGAGACTTAAGTTAATCCAAACCCCTAGACTCCACACTCCTGGACTAGCCACGCTATGCTACTACCAGTACTAATAATGAGTACACTTACATCACGCTAACTCCACACAGCAAGGAGCATGTTTAGAACACTCCACGTTATTGTCACAGTCATTGAATCAACGTTCAGCACTAGGTTACTATATTACCATCAGGTACCCAATTTCAGCTGGGTGGACTACAGCAAGTTACAAGCAAAGCCACTTGCCCAAGGTGACTCGCTGGCATTGGCAGTGTCTCTGTGAGGCAAGGAAAACCTTTTTCATTTACTTACTTTTTCTGCAAAAATATCGACACCCTTTTGTGTCTTCTCATTAAAAGAATAATTTTTCGGTGCATCAGGATGAACAACGCTCCACTAAATCCACACGCCACACTGGAAGACAATACCATCACAGTTACATCCTTCTACACACTTGTCTATGTAAACTGTATTCAAGAATTATCTCCACAGGGTGGATAGTTTTAAGCAATCTTTCAGCTATATCACCACGGTCGCACCAACATCACGTCGGTTTCAGGCCTGCTGTCTCTCCTGGCTGAAAGAGAGGTGCCTAGGCTTTTCTAAACCTAGCAGCACTTTGTAAAAATATTTTCAAACCAGGTACCCAATTTCAGCTGGATGGACTGTGGCAATATAAGAGCAAAGCCACTTGCCCACGGTGACCCCACCAGGATTGCCAGTGTCTCAATGTGAGGCAGAGCACACCCTTGAAGGCTTCACTTTGCAACTCCAGCTTTACTAACCTTAGCAGCACTGTCTTCAACGGCTTCATGCTGACCCAGTAATTTTCTCATTTGGCAGTCGTTTGGATGTCTCTGACTTAATTAAAGTAGAAGTTCTTGGGTTTTCCCTCTCTTTGACTGGCTGGAAGTCGGAGTGAAGCATTCAACTCTTATTTATTTTCCCATCTGGCTGTGAAAAAACAAATGTGAGCCTACTTAACAGAGAAGTTTTGAGTATTTAGCTGGGAGCTCTCAGCATTCACTGCTCTCGTTATTATACATGTGAAAAGATTTCACGGATGGAAACAAAACAAGCAGATCTGTGAATTTCCCATGTCCTTGAAGGGTCCTTTAATATAAAACCAGTGGTTGCAAAATCCTCAAGTCCGAGGTCCTGGATTTATGAAAAAGCCATGTTGAGTCATTTAAAAAATGTACAAAAAGTCTGATGACTTATGCCATTCAGTTCTGACAGTGTATGCAAAAAGTAACTGATTAATAAAAATGACAGAGCCTTGAATTAAATTTGTTTGCTTTTCATTGATATAATATTGATCATAATTTCAGCTCACGTTGACCCCGTAGGGCATCCGGGGAGTGAAGTGGTGTCACTTAGATAGAATAGGGCCCCAGTAACTCAATGCTTGTCGTACAAGGCGACTAACATGGGGATCTTTTGCTTTCACATTTCTTTCTTTCTATCGATCTATTTTATATACTATCATTTCCCACAGTGGGCACCTTGTACATCATGTTGCGTTATGGCTGAGATATTGTACTTGCAACGTAAAACATCATTTCAACTTTGTGACTTGCACAAAAATACTTTCATAAGTCCTGACTTGTGCATTGAAAAAGAACCTTTCAACCCCTAAAAACTAATGAAGTTTGTGGCTTAAAGAAATAGAATCATTTCCATTGTTATTATCCATATATATTTTGGGGAAAAAAACTTGTGCACTGCAGCAGGTGTCGTCTGTCTGCTGGTCTGCTGGTCTGTGATGAAGAATTGTTCCAGGAATCGGCATTGATAGAGCAAACTATAAGTCTTGCAGAAACAGTCCCGTCCTGTCTCTTGTCCTGAAGTATCATATTTTTGTGTTCCAGGCACTTCCTGAAAACAATGTGGTTCCTGAAAATGGGGAGATGGAGGGGTACCTCTTTAAACGAACAACGAATGCGTTTCGCACCTGGGTCAGGTAAGTGTCAGTAGAGAGCATAGAAAGTTAACAGATTTGGTAGATTCTAGTGTCATGGGTGACATGGTTGAAATCTAATGGACAGATGTTAGAAGTATATTTAAGCAATCACTCTTTCAAAGTGCACTCTCTCACTCACTTTCTCATTCACGCACTCATTCTTACTTACCGAATGACACATTGGTTAGCATGTCAGACCAGTAATCAGCCAGCCTTTGTGATTATGGGTTCGTATCCCCCGCCCCAGATACCTCTTTTTTTTTAGTCCGGAGATGAAACCCCCAACACTGATGTGATGCAGGTGACACCATGGTGATGTGGCTGAAAGATTGTCTAAAACACATAAAATTCCCCTGTGGGGCTTCCAGAGCCACAGTATCCCAATGCTTGTCATACAAGGCGACTAAAATGGAGATCTTTTGCTTTCACTTTCCTTTCTATCAATCCATTTTATGACCTCTCTTTTCACTCGGTGTGCACCTTGCACATCACGTTGCGTTATGGCTGAAATTTTGCCTTTGCAGCGTAAAAAATCATCTCAACAACAATATAAAATTCAAAACCACTTGCTCGTTTTACATATTTCTGTAAAATATTTTGTCATAATTTATCAAAACATTCTCCCTTGTTTATAACAAACACAGAGGTAGACATCTGTCAAGGCAGCACAAGAACAGAACCAATGTGTCATCCCATTTAACTCTTTTAGTACATTGCAAAACTACATGATTTAGACCAAAACGGACACAGAGGCCTCTTTTCAGCCTTTTGGGGCAGATTTGATGAATCAGAGATCCATTGTAATTTGTGCTTACTTACCAAGACGATAAATCGGCTTTAGTGCACCAGGAGATTTAACTTTAACATCTGATATACGTTCATGTTATGCTTCATTTATGAAAACATCAGACTATAGTTTCAAGAAAACATTTTCTGTGACAAAGTCCACACTTCCCGACAATCTAACATTCAGCAAAAATCGGAAACAGATGTTTATACCGTTCATACAATTCGCATCACAGCCGCTGGAGGATAAAATGTTACACTGTATGACCATAAGGAGTGCCCAAATAAAAGGTTTCAATTTTGTGTTAACACACACAGGTTGCGCCATATGGATTGCAATGTTTTATAACAGAGCACGAGGACAACTGTAGGGAGTTGGGCAGATTTAAATGTTGGAGCATTCCCAATCGCCAGAATGCTTTCGCAGAATCTAAAATTAGAACCGGGTAAAATGGTTACGCATATTTGTGCATGCTTTTAGTGGGGGAGAGTTCACTTGAGAGAGGCTGGGGACGTTCACTTGGACTCAGGTCACTTGCACATGCCAGCGACCTCTGGCGGCAGATTGACTTTTGAAGACTTGACGACCTTGTCGTAATGGCTGATTCGTGTCCATATCCCACAGAGTGGCTGGAATACAGACAGACACAGCCGACAAGTATCACTGAAGTTTAGGGAAAGATGAAAGCTACCAAGCTCCCAGCATCTAGATAACTAAGTTTAAGGTACTGGGACTAATTATTAAATCTCCAGGACCTATGCTCCGGTTAGTCAGTATGGCTGGCTTAAATTTAATTCAAGAATACAGAAATAATTTATTCACCACAGGGTATTTAGCTGGTATCTGCCACAAGGTCATTGCCAAGGCTGTTCATTGAAGAAATGTGTTGTGCCCAATTTTTAAGGCCTTTGCTGGTAGTTCAAGAAAATGATTACATTTTAACCAGTTTGATGAGGCTGCCTTTTGAACTTAAAGTTGGTTGTTTATAACAGCTGCTTCAAGAAAAATGATTAAATGTGGATGATGAAAGTTATCTTTGCAGCTGTAGTGGTGAAAGAGAGGAGGCTTTCTTGTGAAGGAGTGGCTCAACTGAGATGTGTGCATGGTTAGAAGGAATGCTTAGGTTGGTGGAAATTGGTAGAACTTAGCAATCTTTCAGCTATATGCCCATTTTTGCCAGTTGGATGCAGGAGGAAAGCCTGCATCATCAGTGGGGAGCTGGATGATTTTGATGCGGTAAAATCTACTGAAGTGTGTGCATGGTTAAAAGAATGCTTTGGTTGGTTGGATATATAGAGGGACTTAGCAATCTTTCAGCTATATGTCCACTTTTGCCAGTTGAGTGCAGGAGGAAAGTCTGTATCATCAGTGGAGAGTTATAAGATTTGGATGTGGTGAAACCTACTGAGGTGTGTCCATGGTTAAAAAGAATGCTTTCGTTGATGGGATATAAAGTTCGACTCAGCAATCTTTCAGCTATATGCCCACTTTTGCCAGTTGAGTGCAGGAGGAAACCCTGCATCATCAGGTGGGAGCTGGATCATTTTGATGCAGTGAAACCCGCAAGCTGCAGCTAACCCATGGTCCACAATTTGGAAGCACACTTTATGATCACTGCATGTAGAAATACTGACTTTTGCAGAGAAACATGCTAACCACCCTAGAACGGGAATTGAACCTACGACCTTTAGGTTGGAAGGTCCCCGCTCAACTGACTGAGCTATCCTGCTGCCCGCTTGGCTTTGATGAAAGAAGCACATGTAAACTGAAGTTTATAACAATACTTTAGCCCTTTAGGCTAAACGTAATTACCTGTGCAACCTTCTGATGAAATGTTTTGGAAATGCCGCCAGCAAAGGACTGAGCCTAATCTGGAAAATATTCAACAATTTGACAATAATTTAAAAACGCAAACTTGAAAGCTACTCTGAATAATTTCCCAACGTAACAGACATTAAAGTATTTGAATCAAGGACATCAGATAGACCCTTGTTTGTGATTTTGCTAAATATAGCGATTGAATGACTTTACATCTAACATGACTTTTGGCAATCTTTCAGCCATATCACCACATGCTGATGTCAGGGGTCTATCCAATGTGTGTAGGGATTTGATCCCATTGCAAGGTGGTCAGGCTAACCACTACATCATCCTCTGCAGATATAAGTTCCAGGATTGCGTTTCTTTTGGAGGAAACACCTTTCTTCCAGGACATGGGGAACAAACTGGAGAGAAAAAAACACAGGTGGGTCCGCATAACCCATCAATGAAGTTGAATAAAATGCACTTCATCGTGCTGTAATAAACTGTCTTACTGAACACGTCAATACTCACGCTCCATCTTCCAAGATTTGAGGGATGATAGAATGACTCCAATGCTTTGAATAACTTGGCTATGTGCTGCTGTACGACACTGCCACCTCCCTGAAGGAAACACAGTTTACACTTGAAACTTCAAATTTACTTTGACACTCTAAAAGTGAGAGAGTGGTTTTGGGATTTTACATGGCTTTTGGCAATCTTTCAGCCAATGCCACTGTGTTACCTACATCACATCGGTGTGAGGGGTCAATTTCTTGGCTCTAAGAGAGGTACTTGGACAGGATTCAAACCTCAACCACCAAGGCTGGCAGATTATTGAGCCGACATACTAACCACGAGGCGATCCTGCATCCCCTTTAAGTGTTTGATCTTACAAAATCATTGAGTATCTCATTCCAATAGTGATTGAGGGTGATTCGGGGTTTTACATGTTTTTTGGCAATCTTTCAGCCACCTCACCAGGGTCTCACCAACATCACGTCGGTGTCAGTGCTCGTGTCTCTCTGGGCTGAAACAGAGGTGCACGGGGAGGACTCGACCCACAACTGCCAAGGCTGGCAGACTGCTTGGCCACTGCGCTAACCACTGCAACATCCCATGCCCCTTTCATACCAATAACTTAGAAACCATTGTGTACTTTGGAGGCATTTCCAAAAATCTTGTTAAAATTAGACCAAGGTGGTTATTGTATTCTCCAATATTAAATCTTCACATCAAACCAAACTTTCAGCAGTGATGTCAAGCCAGTCACTAAACAATGAGTTAATGTCTAAAGCCTAGCTTATGTCGACCTTGCGTTGAATAGGAACTAGCTGCAACCGATAATTGGTGACTGGCAGCGATCAAGTGGAACTGATCAGATACCACAATACAGTTGACATGACTTTTCTGGTGACTGATGAACGATTACCGGAACTAGTTGCTGACCCTATCCTGAGCATTGCACATGTTCTACTTCTATGCACAGTTGCCGACTGCAATCAACTGCATCCAAATAGTTGTGTCTGATCGGCTTCATCTCCTCTTGCACTCCCCATAAATCCCTTTCCCCTTCAACCATCCATGTAATAATCACGCTACATACCAACATGGATACAATCCATGTGACAGTGATGTTGATGTCGTAACAACTGGAAGACTTCTGGACAATTTGCTGGGAGCCGACTGGTAAGTTGAAACTTCGTAGAACCCGAGTGAATATCTGCAAAGACAATGTGAGCAATGCTATCCAACATACAGATTTATCATGCTTTTAAAAGCAAATACTAGGAGTGAGCGAGTGACTTTGGGTTTATCTGCCAAGACTGTGTGAGCAATTGTTATCCAACCATGGTATGTTTTGCTTTAAAAGTTATGATTAGCAGTTGTACAGTTTGGATGTAAATGATTAGCATTTGGTACAAATTGATCATAATTTTTGAGCAACCAATTAGCAATCAGCTGAAATTGACAAGCCAAATACGATGCCAACCTGAACAAAAAATACCCTGCCACATACACATTTTAAAAGAAAATACCGTATTCGACCTAATAAGCGCCCCGCCCCTAATAAACGCCCCCCATCACAAAATCATCAAAAATAGAGCGCCCC
>JAUELE010252336.1:0-10790 GCA_031471655.1 Diodora aspera | reverse complement strand
CTACACAATTATTACAAAAAGGACAAGACATCATGATGTCAATGAAACATTTGCTTGGTGCTTTAAAAATAGCTCGCAGCTGTCCAGTTGAGTTCGAATGTACCTACAACGTGCACAATGAGCACTTAAATCGCAGTTGTACCCACAGGTAAAGTCAGGACGCACACGCTGCTGATGAGTCAAGCGAGATGAAGTGGTTGTGACATAACATACCCCTAGCGTCATCTTACAATGGGCCAACGATGCATACTCCTTAGCTGCGCATGCACACAAGCGACGCCCAATCTTTTGCATTGCTCTTACGCAATATGTATCGTCTCTCACGTGAATGGAATTACGTAAAGTCTAGCTTCCAGATCATGACTTACTGTGAACAGTCTTTAACTTGCTTGTTTAGGCTAGAGCCCCATATACCCTAGAGTGAGTCAATGGATCGTGCTTTAAAGGTTTTGCACTTTTTGTAAGATGAATCTGTAGTTCAGCAATGACAGAAACGGTTTCACCCCATCAAATCTTTAATCCCGACTGGTGATACGGGTTTCTCTGTCCCAACAAACAGCTTTGTTCCACAGAGCAATATCTTATCGCTAAGGCGATCGTCAGCTTTTTAGGTTACTTTTAATCCTAACGTCATACCCTTTCAAAAAGGCACCTCGCAAGTCCCACGATTGCCTGCGGAACAGAAATAACTATACTGACGTGCAAAAGAAACGATACCAAGATTTTGAGACACTACTGAATAAATTCATACATAGGTTATATATGCAAGAGATATCCCTTCAAGATTAGGAAGTCTTATCAATGATACGATGTTGATCAAATTACACTCACCGAAATCCAAACATCCTTTTGATCAACTGTGACATAAAGAGGTAAACGAAAACAATTGAAATCATTTGGTATCGTTTCTTTTGCACGTCAGTATAGTTGCTACTCTAATTTTGAAATTGATGGAGTAGTTAGTATTAATTTAAACCAAGATCGATTTGTGGAACTGTTCCCAGATCTGATTATATCTGAGGGCGACAGAAGTGAAGGCGTTGAAAGTGAGCAACACCTGTTGATATTAAATGAAATACACCACGGTTTCCCAAAACGTAAGCGCCGCACCATTTGTCATTTTTACCGAACATTGTGAAAGCCATGAAATAATAACATCTGCCAAATTGTACTCAAACTGAACTTTGATTAGATCGTTTGCAATCAGTTCGTTTGCGAATCGTTCAAGTCTGCGGTGAACAAAACGGCCAATTTGATCGTAACCATGTGCGATCTATTCGTAACAGATCAAACTTGTTTGATATTTCGCCGGATTTTTGTCAATAGCAAAGGTCTGCGCTGAACCAACTTTTCAATCGTCATAGATTTGTTTCAACTACCAATCAGAAGCCGAGAATTTATCACGTGGGGTGACAAAAGCCACTGATTTCTTGTAATTCAGTCATGTGACCAAAAATCGTGAAGTGTGGATCAGATCGTGCGCCAATTTACCTCCGGGGAACGATGATCGATTTGATCGCAAAGGTCTGCAGTGGCCTTTAAATATATTTCAGTCGACAGATATGCAGAAAATCTGTTATTTGGCAGCTTTATACTAAATCACTTTACTCAGAAAGAGGATAAGACAATCCCCAATGGCTCCAGTACATTGCACATAAAAGTGTATGCCCATAAGAACCTTTGCGAATCGTGTGACGTCACTTAGAAAGAATCAGTAACTTAATGCTTGTCGTACAAGGAGACTGAAGTAGAAATTTTTACTTTCATTTTTCTGTCTATCGATTTGTTTTGAACGTTTTCCTTCCTTGATGTGCATTTTGCATGGGGTTTGGACGATTGCATTTGCAACATAACACACCATCTTAACCCGATAAGCCTTAACTTAAACTTGTATGTTTTTCAAGAGTTTGACGGTTTGTTAACACTTGAACAGAAAATATATGATATAATAAAAGATATATTTCGGATTTACGATGTATGTTCGATCATTCCCCGATATCATACATACCAGGGAGCCTCTATACACAGAGACTGCCTGTACATACCTAGCACAACTATTGAAAGATCTGCGCAATGACCTACATATCCACATACATGATGGGTAAATAAGTAACTGAGTTTTACTGATAAATGTATACTTTCTAAAACGAACAGAGGAAATGAACAGCTGCTCGATAAGAAGGCTGCGTTCGTTCATTGCTTCTTATACTCATGGTACGTTTAGTTGTTTTTTCACATTTCACACAGGGATAGATATTTGGTCGAATCGTTGACACTTTGTGGACACAACGGCGACAACAAAAGATATATATATACATATCAATCGATCATTACACTGAATTGTCCATAGACTAGAAACCATTTTCACCAGGTTTGTCGCCAAGTTTGGTGGGTCACTATTGTGGCTTGTCGCCGTTTTAGCTATAAGCCATAAAACAATGATCACAAAAATGGGGAACATTTAGAATTAAGTCTCGAGTTTGAGTAAGTAAACTTCTCGGCGAATAAAATGTAGTTAACCGTCCATTATTTTCATCAGGATTTCGTCCTTATTTACATGATATATCGTTGTTGTACTCAGACCGATTTGAACATTTTTTTCAGTTTTTGTTCGGTAATGGAGATGCAACTTTGATCATGTCCCTTTAAATTCCCAAACTATGATTTGAATCAACTCAGTGAAGGTCGTACAAACTGCACGTGGGCATTTCTCAATAGAGCGTTCGTTCTGGTGTCGTGACAGAGAACTGCTGCACGATTTCACGTGACACAGAAAACTCAAATAGAAGGCGAGAATACAAATATCACTGAGTGAACAATCCCTCCCCCAACCCCTCCTTTGATTTGTTTGATTAACCCCATATTGATACGAATGGTTTATTACTCAAAACAAATCGTGACCAAAATCCGTGATCACGTGGTTCCAGAACGTCTTAATCTGTCACGTGGACGGTTTTGTCATCTGGGTCTGCGTTTGTTTACATTTATTTGCCTGGAAGCACCCTCCCCTCCCTCTTAATTTGCATAACTCGGGTTATATATCGGGGTGCCTGGTATCCGATCTATCACACCTTTCAGGAGCTGATCAACTCATAGGTAAGCACTTGCCTGCCTTGCCAACTCTTACCCATACCTCTCGCATTGGAAATCTTGCTTGCATGTTCTTGGAAACGTGGTAAAAGTTTCGTATTTCTACACTAAACGGCCTTAGCTTATTGCCAAGCTCGATCACTCGACGTGATTTTTGTTCGTTTTCGGATCAAGTATTATTTTCCAAATTTTCCCGGGTTTTTTAGCTTTGTACTGATTGCCTTGAGATGTCCAAACTTCAGTGCTAAGTAGTATAATAGTAATAATTGTATTATATAATTAACACTATCGCAGCTGAGCTCGAAATGTGGCATGCTGGAATACTTGACATCATTTGTCCTGACATCGGTTCATGTCTATAGGCCTCTGCCTGAGGTTTATTGTTCTCCGGTTTCTTACCAATAGTTTTATAGTTTGATACTGAATGGGGTGATACGAACTACCATGGTAAGATTCGAACTGAGTACTTGGACGGTTGCGTCTTTTGGCATCGGCTTTTAAAGTGCCTTTCTCAATGGCTGTTTCTACAAAGTCCAAGATTCTTCTTTATGGTGCGGGGTATTTTGGATGTAGTGAGCTTTCACACTTCAAAATTTCAAAAATATCTGCACATATAGTTCTTAGAATTGGAAAGGTTTCATCTGTCACCTATGTTCGATTTGCTTGGAACGTCATTGGGTCAGTTGGCGAGTACATTTTGAAATTCACCTGGCTTTCGGCAATCATTCAGGATCCTATAAGTGCCCCTGGTAATTCGCATCCTGCTACCTTTACACATTCGACGTTTCTGTTTAGATTCTTTGGTTAAAAGAGTCAATTATGCTCTCTCATGCAGCGCTTGATATACCTCCATTGATTCTGGTACAAATTAGCACTCGTTCTGTTCTTTTGAAATTAGATTTAAAAGAACCTGGTTACCGTTTTTTTAGTGAAGTAAATGTTTATTAATGCAGTCTGCATACAATGTGCTTTCACATGAAACAGGTAAATTCAGTGCCATTGAATGGTGGGATACAGAACCATATCAAGGCTATTTAAATTATCACAAAAATCTGCAACAGCACCGCACCAACATATTTTCGTGATAAAATGTTTTTATCATGATATATTTTGCCCGTTTTGCAATGTTTCATCAGCTCAAATTATAAAAATGTCTATAAACATGTTCTATTTGCGAATGTTCAATGTTCACACAGTTACCTATGGTTTGCACTTTTTGGGTTTATATTTCGTAATCCTGCGTGAACCAGCAACGAAACGTTGCGAAAAATAAATTCGTAAGAATCTGTGATTTATATAGTTACCATCAACTTCTGAAATATGCCTGTCAAGATAGTTTGCGAATGTTAATGAGACCGTCTCTCAATGCAGACCGTTTAGTAATTTTTACCCTTTGTCAACTTCTCTTGAACGGACGCTTCCTCACGAACTGAACCACAAACGAGGTTTTCTGGATGCAATAGCTGACAATCGTTTCCCCAGATTAGATCCCTGCGAAGCGCTAAATGTGATACACATAGCATGTTTAAAAGACGCGAGAGGCTTTATGGTGTTGATCTCGTTGTCATCTGAAACCTCCCCTCGTGGGTTGCGTTTCTTCTTCTCGAGACCTGATTGCCTGCTGTCTCTGTCTGTGTCTTTATACCTCTATCTCGCTCTTTCTCTCTCAGTCTTGGTCTTCACCTGTTTTCTCTTTTTCCTTTCTATTCCTCTGTTTATCTCTCAAACTATGTCCCGTTGTCTTTGCTAATGCCTAGCCTCTCTCTCTCTATCTCTCTCTCTCTCTCCGTCTCTCTTTCTATCCCTTTCACTTGTAGTTTCTACTTTCTCTCTGCATGCGTCTATCTCTCTTTACATTTCAGTCTGCCTGTTTTTCCATTTCCTTCTCTCTTTTCACGCGATATCTCTTTCCGTGATACAAGTGACCGAGCTGCCTAAACAAACATAACTGAAACAACTAAAGTGTTCCAAATAAGTAACAGAAGATGTTTCTTGACGTTTCAGAAAATGTTGTCGAAGAGTCTTCTGTTGCTTTTGCTTATCGTGCCCCTGGCATTCGCCCACGGCATGGGCGAGAGCGAGGGCGAGGGCGAGGACGAGGACGAAGGCATGGACGGAGATATGGAAGGTGAGGCAGAGTCCGAATCTGAGTCCGAGGGAGATGGCAGCGAGGAAAAGGGAGAACATCACTATCCAGGCGACGGCGATTGTAAAACCAAAGAAGAAGCCAAGAAGAAGATGATGATGTTTTTCTCTTTCATAAAGAAGATGAAGCAGAAGAAGGAAATGGAGAAGAAGAAGGAAGTAGCCGAGAAAATGAAGAAGTTCATGATGTTCAAGAAATTTGCCATGAAGATGAAGGAGAAGGAGATGGCAGAGAAGAAGAAGAAGGTGGGTGAGATGATGGAGAAGATGAAGAAGTTCCATGACTTCATGAAGGCCATGCATGAGAAGAAGGAGAAAGAGGCTGAGGAACACAAGGAGAAGATGAAGGAGATGTGGGAGAAATTCAAGGCCATGAAGGAGAAGAAGGAAAAGGAAGTTGATGAAAACAAGGAGAAGATGGAGGAGATGTGGGAGAAATTCAAGGCCATGAATGAGAAGAAGGAGAAAGAGGCTGATGAACACAAGGAGAAGATGAAAGCCATGAAGGAGAAGAAGGAAAAGGAAGACGAATTCAAAGATATGATCGAAAGTTTCCAGGAGACCAAGCACAAGGTGGCTTTCCAGCTGACCCACCACTTTTTGAAGATGTGCAAGTGCGGAGAGATCGATGCCCAGATGTCCAAGTAAGTATCTGTCTTAAATCTTCTTTTGACGACTCTTAATATGTATGCATTTCTTACACCTGTAGCCTCGTTTTGAAAGTCTCATGAAAGCGAGCCTCTCGTATTTTGTTTCCATGAGAATATTTAAAAAGAGGCTTAGGCGCGAGGAACCTCTTGAGGATAAATATTAAGAGTGGTCTATTGGTAGCCAAACATTTTTTCATCTTAGGCAAAAGGGGAAATATTGTCGGGTAGTTGTCCAAGAACTTCATTTTATTCTGCGAAGCTGGGAAGGTGTTCGCACGTTCAATTCATGAGACCCGTGACAAAGCGCTCTGCTGCACTGTTAATTTATCAGTGCATAATGAATGAGGAGGTGGATGAACGCATGATTAATGAAAACAAAGTTAAAACAAAGCGACAAGAAACACACAAAGTCAGAATGCAACATACAGTCCTATATAAGGTGCATTCTTCCGTCAGCAGTTGCACACACGGGGTGCGTGTGTTCAGTACGATTGAAGCTTTATATGGTGTACAATTTCTTCCACTTCGTTTCTGTCTTACGTCCGGCTGAATATACAATAATATAAAATCTCTCTTTTTGATAGGAACTGGAAGACTCATAAACTTGACTAAAAGCTAGTTACCTAACTCCCAGTAACCAATATGAATGCAAGCGTAATATTTACGCGTTATATTTTCCATTTATTGATGACGGAAACATTATACTTATTGTGTTGCGTGTTTGCGTATTCATAATACCAATGTGAAATAAACGCAGATGCAAAAGAAACGATAACAAATATAATGACGTTTCTTCTGCATGGTGGATATGCATAAATACAAATAACATATCTTTATATTAACAAGTATTTAGTTTGGGCAATTTTTCTCTCTCTGAAACCATGTTTACTGTTCGTATCGTTACATTTCAACTCAGTATATATGATGATATAAAAGAAAAACTTCAAATACAAAAAGTTAAATACATGGGTTTCTTTATATCTGCGCAAAGGTAGAAGACATCTAAGTTTCCGTTAATGACAGCGCACTTTCCATTTCTGTCATCTAAAATTATGAACATATTTTAAGTTATCTGCCGGTAGTTAACATTTCTATGGCAATAATTTTCAAATTGCGTGAGTTCAAAGTGAGGTTAGCGCTCCGTACATGTACGTCTGTCTGTACACAAGACAATATTAATTATCTGTTTTGCTTGATTACATTTATAAACTAATAAAAAGCTTTCTGAAAAATAATTTAAATGTTAAGTTCAAAATAAATATCCGTCGGAGTATTCTCATACAACAGATGCTCATTTTTCTCTGTAGCTATATTTTCGAGCGTCAGTATATATCTTTAATGGATGCACTTGACCATCACGACAATTCAAATGGAATCCGACGCCTATGTTTAATTATTTAGTTTGTTTATTTGTATGTATATTTATTTAAATGTTAAATTTTCCTACAAAGGATGAGTATTTTTGAGAGATCCTCTATATGAATGTGGCTGGAAGGCTTAAAAATAATACAATGAGACCGATTCGTAGAAAAGTATAGTAACGACTGAAATAAGACTAAATGCAGTTCAATTGTCTCTCTACTGTAGTTAATATAAAGCTTTTTGAAGAATAATTTTGGACTAAATGCAGTTCCATACTTTCTCTGCTGTAGTTGATATTTCCTCGTGATGAGCTTCCGTACTGTATCAATACATATTAGCCTGATTTGTGGTAGGTTTCACCGCCTCAAATCATCAATATCCTAGTTACATAATTATCATCTTGCGATAAACTTACCGTTTGCAAGATACGAAACGCCACGTAAATTATGCAGTTTAATTATGTCCATTTCCAACATTTCAAAGTCACGTGATCTATCTTGCAGAATGTTCATGGGAATGAAGACGAAGGAAGATGGAGACCTCACAGACGAAATGGCAGAGGGTGATGCCATGGCCGCCTGGGAAACCGGTGACATGTCCGCTTTGGCCGAGAAACTGAAGAAGCTTACCAAGGAACAGAAGAAGAAGTTGTTCATGGCTGGTTTGATCAAGTCAATGTGCGGAGGAGCTAAGACCTTCGTCACCCACGCCAAGCAGTTTGAGGAGAAATTCATGTCTGGCAACGGAACCTCTTCTTAGTAAGTTCAAATTTATTGTTTCATAATAATCCTCTTTTGTAAATATTCTCCTTTGTAAATAATTTACTTCTGTTTCATAACTGCGAAATATTTTGGAACCTTAACTCAGTCAAGAAATTTTTTTTCGACCAAATCGAAGGTTTCGCCGCCTCAAATCATCCTTTGTAGATAACACTGAGCGCCGTGCGAGTCGTGTGGAAACGTACCCATTTAAATATTTCATTAATTTGAAGTCTATAAATATCACCTGTATCACCTAACCGTATGCACTGGAATCTAGTAATGCGTCATAAATGAATTATTATTATTATTATTATTATTATTATTATTATTATTATTATTATTATTGTTATTATTATTATTATTTACTGTTGTTATTCTAATTACTAGTTTATTATTGTACAAGTTCAGTATTAGTATTATTATTAACTGTCATTATTTTAATTATTACTTTATTCTTGTACAAATTCAGTATTATTATTATTATTATTATTATTATTATTATTATCAACTGTCGTAATTTATTTACTAGTTTATTCTTGTACAAGCTCAGTACAAACATGATTATATTGTTTAAAATATAGTTTGTCATGATGCATGAATGCGTTAAGTCACAAAACTATTTTCACATTTTCTAATAATATTATGATAGCCTGTCAAAAGAAAATATATTTTTGCACCGATAATAATACTATCTATTTGTCTCTTTCAGAACGCCTTGGATTTAACATATTTCGTTTGGCCCAAAGACAAGTGTACATATTGCTCACATTGCAAATCTGTCATTTCATAAAGTTTTGTAATAAATTTTTAAAACGTTGGTTTCAAGATTTTCTTTGGATTTGTTTGTGCGGATTGACGTCCGCTGAGTGTCCAGCGAAGTTAATATGTGAATTGGGCTCCAGTTAACTTCGCATTTTTTCTGAAATATATAACTTGAAGAAGGTTGGATTATACTGCGTAAAAAAACATACGTTGATGACCAGAAGGTTTCGATAAGCTATCACGTGACATTGACCTGGCCCTGATACCGTGTATGGGTATAACACAATTGCACAAATGATGTTGGATGTCAAGTTGGTCAAACTCGTCTGAGCTACTTAGAAGCAGCAATTTCTTATGGCGCAATTCTAATGTTAAACGTTCTCCGAATGACAACGCTGCTTTGCACAGTTTGATATATCGTGGTTATTACTGTTATTTCATAGCACAACTATCTGAAGTCGTATATCATGGATTCTTGACTTCTTATAGGTTCCCAAACATATACTGCCGGGCAAAAGAAACGATACCAAATGATTTAAGTTACATGTGTATTTTCCTTTACATCTTTCTGTCATAGCTGATCAAAAGGATGCTAGGATTTCAACGAGTGTATTTTTATTGACATCATGTCGTTGATAAAACTGCCTAAGCTTGAAGGGATATCTCTTGCATATCCAACGCAATTGTGAATTTATTCAGTAGTCTCGAAAAATCTTAATATCGTTTCTTTTACCCGCCAGTGTAGTTAGAAACTGAGAGTGAGCATACATAGATACTGATACTGATATAATATACTGATGGAAAGAAGTGAGGAAACGTTGGTTGAATACATTGCCAAGAGCAATATCATCTCAAGTGTCCCGTGTTGTCGAAAAAGGTCATTCACAAGGACCCACCAGATACTAACAGTTCATAGGTTTTATTGCTGAATAAAATATGCAGAAAGCATTGTCATTTAAATATACTGACGTGCAAAAGAAACGTTACCACGATTTTTGGAGACAACCTAATACATTCACTCATACGCTATGTATGTGAGAGATATCCCTTCAAGATTTGGAAGTTTTAATGATATTATGTCAATAAAATTATACTCATTGAAATCCAAGCATCCTTTTGATCAACTTTGCCATAAAGACGTGAAAGAAAGCAATTAAAATCATTTAGCTATATATGGTATCGTTTCCTTTGCACGTAAGTATATATTACCTCATATGCAACTTTGTTCTCTTACTTGTTACCATCAGTATAATTCAAGGTACGATTAAAGTACAAAGCCCTTTGGCACTCAGTCGATAATGTGTTCTTACCTTAACGAGAAACTTAACACTGGACTGCTTGTCACGAATGCTTCAAGACAAACATCTCCGGTCATTTGTGTAGCATTGACTACATTGGGACGTCTGTGCACTAGTAGTTTAAGTAATCTTACAGAATTCTTTTCCACTTTTCCATCTCTCGTTGGAACTGTCCGAACTTTCTCTCAGTAGTTGGGATAGAAGTAAAACATTTTAAATTTTCGGGAATGTTTTTAGGACAGGCCAATGGCTCCTGTTTTGTTCAATACACATCAATTATTGTGTGGATGATAGACGATTGAGACAGAAGAGGTATTGCTTGCTCCTTTGACTAACGCCAGGGATTGCGCTTGGCATTTTCCGACAGACGGGTGAGATCCGAGACAAGGGGCTAAATACGACAAAGACGAACAATTTTTAAGACAAATACACATTTTCTCTTAGTCGTTCCTCGACGAAATGGTTCATTTCCCCTGATGGGGAGGGGGATTAAAGTTCTCTGTGGCGCCACCCGGGTTAACAGCGTGCCTTAACTAAACTGATCATGCAACAATCAGTGTTTGCATACATATGATCAAACACATACAGTCGACTCCGACTATCTCGAACTCCTGAATCTTGAACGTCATGTATTAGGCCGGGAGGTCACAGGGGGGTTACTTGTGTTTTTACTGCCAAAAGGTTCATTGGTATTTTCTGAAAGCGGCATGTCTGTAGTTTAT
>JAUELE010252325.1:0-10791 GCA_031471655.1 Diodora aspera | reverse complement strand
CCCATGATCTTCTACTTCTCCCCCAGTCCCATCATCTTCTACTCCTCCTCCAGTCCCGTTATCTTCTACGTCTCCTCGAGTCCCGTTATCTTCCACTTCTCCTCCAGTCCCGTTATCTTCCACTTCTCCTTCAGTCCCATCATCTTCTACTCCTCCTCCAGTCCCGTTATCTTCTACTCCTCCTCCAGTCCTGTTATCTTCTACTCCTCCTCCAGTCCCGTCAGGTCTTCCTCCTCCTCCAGTCTCGTCAACTTCTGCACCTCCTCCAGTCCCGTCAACTTCTGCACCTCCTCCAGTCCCGTCATCTTCTGCACCTCCTCCAGTCCCGTCATTTTCTGCACCTCCTCGAGACCTGTCATCTTCTCCCTCTCCTCCAGTCCCATCATCTTCTTCTCCTCCAGTCCCATCATCTTTTCCTCCTCCAGTCCCATCAACTTCTTCTCCTCATCCAGTCCCATCATCTCTTCCTCTTCCAGTCCAGTCATCTTCACCCTCATCAGTTTTCCATCGTTCAGCTGTATCGCCTGCTCGCCGTTCAGCCGTATCATCTTTTCGTCGTTCACTCTCATCACCTCGTCGTTCAGTCAGAGCACCATCTAAAAAACCGACATCGACTAAGACAATTACCCGTATGTGATACACGTACTTCTGACACAACTACTCCTCCAGTCCCATCATCTCTTCCTCCAATCCCATCATCCTCAAGTCAAATCGTCTCCTCTTCCTTCATTCACATCACCCCCTCATCCTCCAGTTCCTTCTCTTTCATCTCCAGTCTAATCACTTTTTCGTCGTTCAAGTCTATCATCTCGTCGTTCAGTCCCATCACCTTGTCGTCGTTAAGTCAGAGCACCCTCCCAAAAAAACATCCAATCCCATCATCTTCTCATCAAATCCAATCATTTTCTCAAATCCAATCGCCCTTTCCTCCCCCAATCAAATCTTCTCCTCCAGTCCGACATTCCATAATCTCCGCCTTCTCCAGTCCCAACATTTTCTCCTCCCGGAATTCCATCAGCTCCTCCTCCTTCAGTCCCAACATGTTCTCCTCCCGGAATTCTATCCTCTCCTCCTTCTTCAGTCCCAACATGTTCTCCTCCTGGAGTTCCATCATCTCTCCCTCCTCCAGTCCCAACATGTTCTCCTCCCGGAATTCCATCATCTCCTCCTTCTCCAGCCCCAACATGTTCTCCTCCCGGAATTCCATCATCTCCTCCTCCTCCAGTCCAAACATATCTGAGTGGCAATGAAAATTGCCACTTACATTGGAAGATGCTTCTTGAGAAATAATCCAAGATTTAATATACAACCAACATTATCAGACGATAACAACTGGCGAAATGTTTGTACGGAAGGGTCAATATGAAAAAAGGGATCAATATACTGTTGACGAGCATCCTCACAGAAAGGACAAACAAGCAGAAAGTGGTACTCGTCTTCAATCTGGTATAAATTACATTTTTTGCAAATAAGCAGATTTTTATCAACTTTTGGGTCATAATGTAACTTTTGAACATTGAGTTTATATGATAAACAGCGAAATTTACAAATTGCTCTTAAGAGCCCTTTCTTATTACTGAGCTCAAGAACATATTTTTCAGGATCTAAAAGGCTCTTATAGCTCGAGTAAGTGCTTAGGAATGAGGAACGAGATAGTTTGTCATGCCAGTTCTGGTATTGAATATCACGGCAGCGTTGACAGAACTGTTCCATAAACAATTCTAGATGTCCACAATCCTGGGCAATCCAGACATATAAAAAACCTGCCTGAGATAGTAAGGTTCTAACATGAGATACCCAGTTGATCCTACCATTATTATCGTGTTTCAACAGCATATCATAGCATGCTCTAGGGTATCTTTGCTGGTCCATCATTAAGAGCCTACACCAGTATTTAATACAGCGGCAAAAGTATGAGACACATAGAAAATATCTGCCTCCTTCGCCTAGTATAGCATAATTTGAAACCCTCTTACTCACACCAAAAAACTGCTTTAAAAACTGACACTGATTTTTTTCAATTGTTTCCCTAAAGGTAAACCCCCAAATTTCAGAACTATACAATAAAATGGGTGCAATTTTTGTGTCAAAAATAGACATAACAGTGCTAAAAGGTAATGGATAACCCCTCATTAACTTAAGTACCGGGAATGCTGCTTTTCTCGCCTGCAAAGACAGTGTATCGCATGCTTTGGACCAGTTAAGTCTTGATGAAAACACTAACCCTAGATATTTATAATAGGTGACCGACTGCATAGAAGCACCTCTATAAAACCACTTTTCATTTGCCCTTAAAGGGCCCCCATTTCTAAAAACCATAATGTTTGATTTATCCAAATTGACATCTAAACCCCATTTTTGGCAAAAAGAGTCCAAAACATCCAATTTCTTTTGTAATCCAATGACACTATCATCAAGCAGAGCCAAGTCATCTGCAAACATTAGAGTACAAATATCAGGAATATTCTCCGACACAAAAATACCTCTAACTTGTTTTTCTTGTAGATCATGAATGAATTCGTTTATGAAGAATATAAACAAAATTGGACTGAGTAAACAGCCTTGCCTCACACCAGAAGACGTAGAAAACGGAGGCGATACAGAGTTTTCCACCCTTATACATGCCTTTACGTTGAGGTACATACTTTTCAAAATGTGAAACATTTTACCAGAAACACCTCTTAAATGTAAAACGTACAACAATTTCTGTCTATCTACCAGGTCAAAGGCTTTTCTAAAATCAATAAATGCGGTATAAAAGCGGTGCTTCGGCTTTTTAAATATTTCTGACATAAAGCGGAAAGAACAAAGATATTATCTACTGTAGAGTGATCACTCCGGAAACCTGACTGAGCTTCACTAATAACATCGTTTAACTCTAACCAGGATCTAAGTCGGGTCTCTAAAATTGAGGTAAACAACTTTCCCATAACATTGAGCAGGGAGATACCACGGTAGTTGTTTGGGTCCACCCTGGAACCTTTTTTGAACAATGGCATTATCATGCCTAAGTTCCATGGGTCTGGAAAGACACCCTTTTCAAAGGTTGAATTAAACAATCTTTCCAAAAATGGAATAATATTAACAGCAAATTTGAAGAATTCAGCAGGCATACCATCAACACCAGGTGCTTTACCCGACTTCATAGCTCGAATAGCATTACCAATCTCATCCGACGAAATGTCGTCCGAAAGGGAAGTATGGAAGATACATTTCTCACAATCAAGACTAGGGTGATTGAGAGCAAAATCGACAACGTCCTTGTCAAATTGAGAATGAACTACAGGATACTGAGGATTTAACAGCTCTTTAAAATAACTGAACCAAGAATCCATAGAAATGGACCCGATTGGACTTTTACATTTCAACAATGTTTTAAGTTTCTTCCAAAACACTTTACAGTCATTATCCTCAACAGAAATCTGAATTGATCTTACAACATCCTCCTTGTGCTTCTTCTGTTTAACTGCACAAATTTCTTTAAATTTACTTTTATCATTTAAATACTTCGTTATAGTTTCCTTAGATCTATATTTCCTTAATACATTAAGAGAACGATATTTCAACTGTTTTGCTAACAGGCATTCATTATCAAACCACTCAGCCTGTCGCTCAGCACACTTTGAGCTCCACTCACTGACCTTAAAATAGCCCCCAAAGTCGTGGAACATAGTTGTCAGTATCCCCACAGCAAGGTTTACATCTACGTCCACAGTGTCTAGGAAAGACTTAACATACGAGGTAAACTTATGTGAATTAAAGTTTTGTTCAAAGTACGCTTTACCCTCTGACCTCCATCTGTATCGTAGGACAGGGTATGTTTCAACACACGAACCTCTAGTTACATCTGACTGAGACAAAGGAAAGTGAGGCAGTATCACACTGCAGGTCACGGGTAAATGATCAGAGTCAGACCTGGTTAACACTTCCAAGTCTACCACACTATCAAATAGGTCTGTAGTGACAAGCACATAATCCACTAAACTGGTACCTCTGTTACTGACACATGTGAAAGCCCCCTCCGAGTCTTTCGGTTTCCTACCATTAACTATGCGTAATCCATGTATCTTACAAAATTCCAAAAGTAGTCTACCGTAATTATTCACTGTGTCATCTTGAGAGCATCTTAACATTCTGAAAGAATCTACAGCATCTGCATCGATTAAATGAAAAAGGTCCAAATCACGGTCATCTTCCAAAATGAAGTCCTCACAGATACCCGTTCTTGCATTAAAGTCACCTGTCAGGATTATATCAATATCAGGATCTAAGTCAGTCTTAAGCGTGGCCACTTTAAGGTCAAGGTCGTCAATTCCGTTACTATCAGGTGTTTCATACATGGGCGAGTACTCTGGCAGAACATAAACACATCCAAACATAAAAGGTGTAGGCTGAAAAGCCACACGGAAAAACACAGAGTTGTTCCATGAATGGAATATCCTTTCGAACAAATCCACATAAGTCTGGCGGATGTACACAGCCACTCCTCCGGAATATCTACCAAATCTTCCCGATCGACTGGCAGGGGCAGCAAAACAGACGAATTCACTGAACAAATTCCTGATCTTCTCGAGGTCATGTTGCATGGTCTCCACAAAACAGATTATGTCAAACGATTCACAAAAAGACAAAATAGAAAAGTCCGAAAGCTTTGAGTGAATTCCCCGTATGTTCCAGAAGCCAATCTTCAATGCCGAAAAATCACCATTTTCAGGATCCAGGTCAGGTGCTGACCCACTAAAATCCGCAAGACCACGGCCACACTCCTATGCCACATTATCCTCTCTGATGGACACTGACTGATGACCAACGTTGTTAGGACGTACCTGTCACGGCGCGAACCAATCCTTTTAATATCACCCTCAAAAGGAATGTAGAGTTCATTGTTAATGACTAGCTTGTCGTAGCTTAAATACGACGTTTTTCCTTCCTCTCGAGCTTTGACCATGAATGGAATCAGGTTACTTCTAGCCTTTCTAACTCGAAGTGTAAAGTCATTTGACACCCGTATATCACTATTCCTTAAACACTGCTTTGCTCTTTCCATAATGTCACTTTTATCCTTAAAACGGGAGAATTTTACAATTATGGGTTTATTAGATCCCTTAGTCTTCAAGCGGTGGGCTCGTTCAATTAGGATTTCCTCCGGTTTCTCAATTCCAATATCAGTTTTAAGAAAGTCCTTCACTAACTGTTCTGTTATGTCCCAAGGCTCATTTTCATTCCCATTGACACCATGAATAATTAGATTGGAACGACGACTCTGCGCTTCTTGATTGTCAAGGGCTCTTTCCAACCTTTCCACCCTTTGGTTCAAATCGGCACTCTCCCGTTTCAGTGTATCAACATCATCTCTCAATTCTTGTTGAAGCTCGTCAAATCTTACATTAAGCTTTCTAAACTCCGTTTTCATCAGTTTTACAACTTCACCGATCGATACATTTTCATAATCAACATCGTCAGAAGCTGTTTTGTCCGTTTCTACCGCTTGTTTGGTTGATCTACCTCTCGTCATTCGCTCATTCGGACCAGGATTTAACTCAATGTCACCACATTTTTCTAAAGTGCGAAACACGCAAGGCGGGCTGAAGAATACCACGAAATTGTCAACAAAGTTGTGACCTGTCAGTGACCTGATCGAAAACTGTCCACTGAAATCATCATTCGTGTTTACGACTACAGTTCCAAGATATGTAAACAGACTGTATATTATGAAAGTTTTCTGGAATCGCTTCAAAAATGAACCATCAATTCTCAACTTACGAATCATTTTTGATGATTTCTTGTATTTTGGTGAGAAACATCCTATCCGGGAACGCCACTCGTCAGTCGTGTTGCCCATGTCTTGCTCACGTGCAGTCCGTGCGATTGCAAGGTCGACTCGACACGTCCAACGTTTCCCTTCCAAATTGCAGTTTATGAAGCAAACTTTGTTACACACAGTTGCCACAACACTTACGCTTAATACCTGAGCAAGTAGACGACATAAACGTGTCTCAAAAGTCCTGTTTTCATCGCCGTTTTGATGAAATCAGATGACCCGACGAAAACACGTCCTCTCGGTGGAAACCGACAGAAAACCAATTTAGGGCATTGGAAACCATAAAATGTTTGCTGTGTGAGTTGCTCCAGCTTGTAATCTGCCAATGGCGTTGTGACGTTGAGCTGTATTCAGTCTTTGCATTCTGTCACCGCGTCTACTGCCGTTATAAGGACTATATAATCAGCCGTTGATGTGGCTTTGTATACCCCTTCTGCAGGGGTGTATGCATGCCTAAATACAGGATCCTGTGCTGCACATGTTTTGCAGCAGGTTGCGTTTGGATGAATCGGTTAAATTGATCCCGGCACGCTACGTTTATGTGCTTTGCATGTATTTCCACGAATTATGGAAACATCATCCTTCTGTTTGACTAATTCTATTCACACTTAATTTAATTATTTTGGATATTTGGAGAAAAGTGGTTTTACAAGATTTTGATTCCAGGGTCTTCAAGCTTAAATGCATCCCTTTCATAGCCATCGGATTCAAAATGGTGTGAAACATAGAACTACTCTTGAACCCGGTTTACAGTTTTTCTTCCCTCGCTAATTCACACTTTTTTGCTTGGAATTTTGAAGAAATGATGCTTCTTCCCGTCTTTACAATTACATGTACAACCCGAGACAACACAATAAATGATGTGTTCGCGTTTCTTGGTGAACAACAAACGAAAACGCAAACAAAGCTACCATACAAACAATGAACAAAATGAAAATGGTTAATGGGATGCTCGTGCCCGTGATGTCACGCGCATCAGAGGTCACAAGGTCACGGGGATATGCATACGACCGGGCTTGCGCGATGAGGCATTTTGTTTTTCGAATTTTTCGATGCCTTAATAAGTGTACATGTAAGTACTTTATGTACGCAAAGTTTCATTTTTTTCTGATATTCTCCTTTAAGAGATAATGATCTTGATCCTAAGAAAGCTATGCGCATTTGTCAATCTTATGGACAAGCGAACAAGCAAATTCAGGAGATGATATCAAAGTTCATAACGTTCACGAAATGAACCACCTTACACTTCTCTGGGGATACTTAAATCAAAGTTCAAACCTCTTGTGCAAATTTGCAAAGAGTGTGGTCTTAAACACCCTATGAAAAGGAAGAATGTCCTGTTTGGGGTAAATGTTGCGAAAACTGCCAAGGGAGAAATCACTTTTAATCCAAGTGCAAGAAAATTCCCATTCACTTGCTGAAGGTTGTACTAACACAAATTCTAGCAATTCTGAAGAGGCGTGGCTAAGTGCGATAAGAAGCTCCAGTCATCATCATGCTGTCACAGCGCAGATGGAAGTCAACAACTGTGAAGTGCATTTTCAATTGGACAGTGGCCCAGAGGTCAATACCATCACGCAACAGCTTGTTAGACAGAAACAAGTGCGACCATGTTCGACAAAACTGTATATGTTAAACGATAGTACATTGTCTCCTATTGGTGAAGCTGACCTAACTGTAAACAAATCTGAAGACCGGCGATGAGAATATGGTAACCTTTGCCGTGGTGCCAAACTCATTTCAATGTTTACTTGTTTTGAAAACCGTCCAGAAACTTGGTCTCATAACTGTAAATGATGATAAGTTTATAGCCAAACTTAAATCCTGGACAGATCTCGGTGATCTACATGTAGGAGAAGCTAGCCTTACGGTTGACCCGGATGTGAAACCGAAAAGTCTGCGTTGCATAAAACTCCCCATTGCTTTAAAGGAACGTGGCATCCTTGTTCCCGTGACTAAGCTCACTGCTTGGGTGAGTCAAATGACAGTTGTGCAAAAGCCTAATGGCAAACTTAGGATCTGTTTAGACCCGCAAGCTCTAAACTCTGCCCTTAAGCGGGAGCATTACAAATTGCCTACTCTCGACGATTTGCTACCCAATCTTCAAAATGCTCGTGTATTCAGCAAACTCGACGTCAAAGAGGCATTCTGGCATGTGCGGTTAGACGAACAATCAAGTGAACTGACGACGATGATCACTCCTTTCGGGCGTTATCGCTGGGCTCGTCTTCCGTTTGGTCTCAGCGTCTCAAGTGAGATCTTCCAGCGCAAACTGAATGAGGCACTTGAAGGCCTAGATGGAACATTCACTCTTGCAGATGATATCATTATTGCTGGCCAGGGTAATGATGATAATGAAGCTCGTCGTGACAACGACAGAAAGTTACAGAAACTGAGAGAGCGGTGTACAGTAAGAAAAGTGTTGTTGAATGAGGAAAAGACAGTTCTTGGATTGAAAGAGATAACTTTCCATGGACACATCATCACTGATCAGGGTGTAAAACCAGATCCGAAGAAGGTGACTGCCATTACTGAAATGTCAAGTCCAACTGATGAACCAGGCGTGAAACGTTTTTGTGGAATGGTACAGTATATGGCCAGATTCATGCCTTCCCTTTCTACAATGCTTGAACCGATACGTTCTCTCCTTCGCAAGGACTCAGACTTTCTGTGGTCAGCTGACTGTGAGAAACATTTCTGTGAAGTCAAGAGCATGCTTGCAAATGCTCCAGTACTTGCTTACTTTAACCCAGAGAAAGAACTATTACTACAGGTGGATAGCAGCAAAGATGGTCTTGGTGCTGTCCTAATGCAAGAAGGCAGACCTATTGAGTATGCTTCAAGAGCTCTTACACCCGCAGAAAGGAAATGGGCACAGATAGAGAAAGAGGCCCTTGCTGTTCTCTTTGGTTGTCAGCGTTTCGACCAGTATACTTTTGGTAGAAAAGTAGTTGTCCAGAATGATCACAAGCCTCTGGAAACCATCCTGCGTAAACCCCTTGGAAATGCGCCAAAGCGGCTACAGGATATCATGATGAAGCTTCACCGCTATGATATAGACTTTAGGTTTCTGAAAGGTGAAAAGCTTGTGATTGCAGACACACTTAGCAGAGCTTTCATATCTGAAATTGGAGAAAGCCGTCCGTACGTCTTCATTGTGAACGTTAATGAAGATCTCTCTGACTCTAGACTGCAAGAAATCTCTGATGCTACAGCAAATGATGCTGAATTGCAAGATTTGATAGTAACCATTCAATCTGGTTGGCAAATGGAAAAAGTCAATTTGAAACCAGCTTGTAGACCGTATTATGACATACGAGACACACTTAGTGTGTATCAAGGAATCGTGGTGAAGGGTGAAGCCATCGTTATTCCGAAAAGCCAGAGATCAGATGTAAAACGTCGTCTACATAGTTCTCATAGTGGCTATGATTCCATGGCCAGGCGTGCACGTGGAACTGTATTTTGGCCTGGTATGAACAGTGAACTTAAGCAACTAGCTGCGACATGTGAAGCTTGTCAAGAGTTGAAACCACGTACAACAAAATCTCTGTTGAAACAGCATGAAAATGGATGCATTCCTTGGGACAAAATTGGTCTTGATCTTTTCGAGATAAAGAACAGGAACTATCTTGTCAGCATTGACTACTACAGTAACTTCATTGAGGTAGATCTCCTACAGAAAACAACCTCAAAAGCCGTCATAGGAATTCTGAAGAAACAGTTCGCAAGGTTCGGCATCCCGACAACAATCGTCTCAGATGGGGGCCCACAATTTGTCTCTGCGGATTTTCAATTTTTCTCAAAGAGATGGGGAATCTCTCACTTGAAATCATCTCCTCATCATCCAAGGGCAAATGGTAAGGCCGAATCAGGTGTGAAAGTGATCAAACATCTGATGATGAAGTGTGAGCGTGAAGGACATGATCAATATGAAGCGCTCATGGAACAGAGGAACACACCTCGACAGGACACCGGGTACAGTCCAACCGAAATGATGTTTGGAAGGACAACACGGACAATGCTTCCTACTCTGCGATCAAGAATAGGAGAACCTAACATGCAACGTGAAAGGAGGAAACAGAGTGTTAAGCGACATCACGACAAAACAGCACATGACTTGCCCATGCTGAGGAAAGGACAAAACGTGTACTTCGAACACATACCTGGAGAACGATGGATTCTTGGCAAGGTCATTGAGACTCTTGGTGAATTTACTTACCTTGTGCAATCCCAAAATGGTGCCAAGTACAGGAGAAATCGTGTCCACATCCGTCCTACGCAAGTGGATGTGTTTATTCGTGATCAGTCTCCTTCAAGAGCAAACCAAAAAACTGTTAAACTCCCTGAGATGCAACAACCTATCATAACTAACATTCCTTCAGATCTGAGTACATCTCAATCAGTGAATGCCAAAGTTTCACTTCAGACATGTGAGACTCATTCTCATCAGACAACCCCACAACTGCAGAAAGATCACATGCTCTACGAACATGATGTCAGCGTCCGACAAGATCCCATCAAAGGCGTAACCCGCAAAGACAGACCGGTGCGCGAAAGACGCCAACCAGCACATTTCAAGGACTTTGTGCGTTATTGAAATTTAGTTGACATTTTTCACTGGTCAGTGATTTTTTTATGTTTCTATGTTTCTGAGTAGACCATGAACGGTTTTTATTATTAGCTGAAAGCTAATGGAACAGACAGTATTATGGACATTTTAATTACTGAATCTCTTGTTGTTTACATGATATAGTTGAGCCTTATAGACACAGTTCACTGAGTTAACCCTTACAAGTACATTGTGTGCTTTTCTGGTCAGAAGTATCATTAGTTAAGTTTGAGCTTACCAGTCAGGTACAAAATAGTGTTTTATCTTTAGTGAAAAAAGGATGTTGATGATATCATACATATTACATGTTTCGTTTCGCTCTGCGATCTCTATTTTGATGACAATCTCGTTTTTGTAA
>JAUELE010252314.1:0-10791 GCA_031471655.1 Diodora aspera | reverse complement strand
GGTATTTGTCTCGCCAAGGCTCGACAAATACCGATTATCTTAGACGAGGTTGATATTTTACATATTCAAAAACACTCTTTACGAATCCTCTATATATGAAGTCACAGTGAAATTTATAATTTAAGTATAACTTTTACAAGTATAGCAGTTGCTTTCAATGTGGTAATGTTATTTGAATTCAGTATCCGTATAAACTGGCCGTAGGAAAAATCTTCATTTACAATGTCAGAAAGATATTTTTTAAGTAACTGTTTGAATTAAGGACATTTGAATAATACATGGTCTTGAGTAGTGAATGGTATGAACTTGAATTGATTACTCAGTGGTATGGTCTTGAGTAGTGAATGGTATGAACTTGAATTGATTACTCAGGGTTATGGACTTGAGTAGTGAATGGTATGAACTTGAATTGATTACTCGGTGGTATGGTCTTGAGTAGTGAATGGTATGAACTTGAATTGATTACTCAGTGGTATGGTCTTGAGTAGTGAATGATATTGACTTGAATTGATTACTCAGTGGTATGGTCTTGAGTAGTGAATGGTATTAACTTGAGTACTCTTTGCTATGGACTTGAGTATATGAGTATTTGCTTAGAGCAAACAAAATGAAAGGAAATGCATCTCCATTGAAAATTTCAGAATTCAAACTATCCTTCTAAAATCTAGAAACTTTGGCCATAATGAAGACCCTCTTCTTGCCGATCTACTTTCCTGTTGACTAACTCCTGTCTCGCCCTTGTGCACTTCTACTGAACTGGACACCAGCACTTTACAAATTTTTAGTTATTGTAAATATTATTAAACCAGTTCCATAGAAAACTTACAATCATTATCCTTCCGGTTCTTATAATTTTCAGGAATTAGAAATTCGGAAGCATCTTCATAAATCTTGGTTTCAATCTGCTGGTAGGTTTCGGAGATATTATCATCATCAGCCTCCTTTCCATCTCCAGACGATCTGAGGTTGCTGTTGTTTGCCCATTTCATTTCACGTTTCACGCATTTCATCCAGTCCTTGAGGAAACAGAGAGTGATTTGGTATTGAACATGGTTTTCAGCAAACAGTCATCTACTGCTACACAATGGATTTTCCATAAAAAAATATTCTTTTAAAAATGAGTCTTTTGTTATTCAATATAACAGTAAGATTGGAATTCTTTTTTCACCCTTACGGGGAGTTGATATCACAGTGCAGTGCTAATGTCCATTTTCAGCTGGGCTGACTGGGACAAGTGGAGTAAAATACCTATGTCAAAACGTGCTAGCTGGGATTGAACCTGTGACCTCACCATCGTTGCTCGCGGATACTGTGCCTCCTTTTCATTCCTACGTAAATAAGTGAACTAATGACTAGATTTGATACACTTCAACTGTCCTGTCAAAGAACTAATTTGGCCAAGAATAGACTTGGGCTAAAATGAGTCTAAATTTTCAGATTCAGGTACTCGAATTTCACATAAACGAAAAGACTCTGATGCTTATTTTGACAAATGTGCGACTGGACCATAGTCTTATCAGAATCTCGGCTCAGACTCCAGTACTCACATTTCACATAAACAAAAAGACTTGATGCAACTGAGTGAGTGAGTGAAATGGATTTTTACATTGCAGGAGGCAATATTTCAGCCATAGTGCAATGTGATGTGCAAGAGACACATCAGGAAAAGGGACAACACAGGATCGATGGTAAGAAAGAGAAAGCAAAGGATCCTCATTTTAGATGGCTCTTACGGCAAGCATGAGGATGCTGGGGTCCTATTCTTTCTAGTGTACGGGGTACTTGATGCAACTGTCCCGTCATCAGAACTGATTCGGCCAAGAACAGACTAAAGCTAAAGTGAATCCAAATCCGCTCAGACTATGATGCATATTTTGACAAATACGTGACTTGATTACAGTCTATCAAACTCTGTGAGTCAGTTGATTGCTATTGATCTATCTAATGTTCATAAAAAAAATAATCACAACGAGCATAAAATTACATTCACAATAAAGCTGTAAATTCTCAAGCTCAAAAATAATGTTAATGGAAAAACACTTTCACCTACAAGAATTTCCCCAACACCCCTCTTGAACCCAGAGAAAACAACTAAAATCTAAAACTAAAAACCAAAGCACTGTTACATTTGAGTTTGACTGCTGTATATTGAACAGTATGCCAACACCTCTCAGTTTATTGTTAGAGTTATCTCCCATGCAAATACTCGAGTACTACAATTTCAGCCTGGGCTTGGACTCGAGTACTTGTTTTAGCTCTAGAACAGACTGTATTTTTCAAGCGATCTGGCGATTACCTTCATTTCCTGTTCCGATGAGGCAGAGAAGAGGTATGTTTTGAATTCAGGATGAGTGTGAATTATTTTGAAGGCCCAGGGTGCATCACTCGGCGGGATCTCTTCACAACGGGCTACTCTGCAAGCATAACAGTGGAACCTAAACTCAACTGGTATACACAGCACAAGTACATGAGCTCGTCACTCGTGAAACTAGGATTTTGCCCGGGGGAGATGGGGGGCAGGGGTTGTTAGTTATGCATGTGCCAGAAGCCAAAACGTAGCAAAATAATGTTGGTAGAGAAGACTTGATTAGGCTTTTTGGCATATACTGTTACATGTTTTAACCATGAAAATGCTATTTACAGGTCTCCTTGAAAGGTGGGCCCAAGCTATGGACCTCGGCAAAAGGGGGGGAGCCTTATTCAAGCCACAAGAACCTCAGCATAGGGGGAACCTTAGTCAAGTCACAAGAACCTCAGAAAAGGGGAAAAAGCCTTCATCAAACCAAAGGCGCCCCCCAATCCACAACTGGTAGTTGCCAGCTATCCTGAAGATGTTCATTCTTTTTCAATTTTACTGTGAATATTGAATCAAATTGCATAACATTTGTAACAATTTTATTTTGAACAGCTGGTAAAAATATACTTATATTGGAGTATGTATATTATTTATACTTAGCCTGCATTACAATATGCGTGTTCCATGCGTTTCCGAACTTTTCTGCGGAAGAACGTGTTCTTGAAGCTGTTCTAAAGTTGTTCCTGGTCATATGAACACCTCTCGCAAACGCACCCTCGGCCCGAGAATGTGACGTCACCACAACGAAACTTCCTCTTTCCTGGTTTCATCTTCTTAATCTTCTTGACGACCAGGACTGTAGGGGAGGTTGGGTGGGCCGTAAAAGCTTGTAATGCAGGCTAAGTATAAATAATAAATATACTCCAATATTAGTATATTTTTATTAGCCTGCATTACAATATGCATGTTTATGCGCCAGGTCGGACGGCTGGGTTAGAGACAGTCCTGGAGGCGCACTGAGTGCGTAGTATGTAAGGCCATATCTATTCAGGTGACGTCCCAAGGCGAGAGGTGGAAGGCCAAGCAACCACGGTAGTTCGTCCGAACCCCGAGGCCCAAAGTACAGAGTTTTTGACGCTCTGCTCGAGGCGAGTTGCACATACTCTTCAGAAGTGGATCTTACCAACCTAAAAGGTGGTGCCCAGTTCTGGTATCATTTCGCTCGCGAAGTGTGTACTTCCAGATAGGAGAACGATTGTCCAGTTGAGCATCTCCTAAATGGGTGTCGCGGATGCGAAAGAGAGAATAAAAAGGTATAATTACCTTAATCTCGTCTGCTCCTCGTGGTCCAGAGCCTCTGTAAGATGTCTAGTGACGACGGAGAGCTGGGAGCTGTTGTGCAATGACGAGGGGACCAAGCTTGTTGATTCCCTCTACATCAGTTACTGAAAGGTCTCTAAGATAGAAGTTTGCAAATGTAGTGTCAGTGTTCCAAAAACAGCCCCTCATAATATCTTGAACCGAGCAGTTTCTATGAAGAGCCAAGGTGGAGGCCATCTTCCTAATCTCGTGTGGATTATGTGCAGTAGGGGGAGGTAATTTATTAGCCTCATAGGCCCTGAGGATAGTTCTGCGCAGCCAGGAGGAGATAGTATTCCTCGAGATCTCTGCTAGGTTCTTTGAATCCAGGTGGACAAATAGACGTTTCTGATGTCTCCTGGATGCTCTGACTCGATCAATATAAATGTGAAGAGCTCTAACTGGGCAAAGAGACAAATCCTCTATATCTCTATGTCCCAGAATAGAAGACAGGGCTGGGATATGAAATATCCGGTCCGGCTGTCCCGGTAGCTGATTCTTGGCGATAGAGTTCCATCTCAGGCCGAGATGAGCTGCGCCATGTGCCTGTCTGTCAAATGTAATGCGATCTATAGCAATGGCATGAATCTCACTGACACGAGCTGCTGTAGCTAGGGCAATAAGAAAAGCAGTCTTGTGTGTAAGGAGCTCTAAAGATGCATCCTCTAGGGGTTCATATGGAGCTCCTGATAAATGCTGTAGCACCAAGCTGAGGTTCCAAGCCGGAGGTAAAAACTTCCGTCTCTGGTCCTCAAGTCTAAATCCTCTGATAATGGCTCTAATCTCTGGGAATAGTAGAAATCTTGGACCCTATGGTCATGGAGATAACTGAACTGATAGCTGCCATGTAAGTGCAGCTGGTGCCTGCCGAAAGATGCTTGTTTCTGAGGTAGAGCAAGTAGTCGGCTAATTGTTGATTAGTAATCTTTAAGAGATCTAGAGATATCGATTTACAGTAAGACTCAAAGGCTAGCCATTTGTCATTGTAGAGACCGGTTGTGGATTTCCTGTGAGCGGCTGAAACAGCTGTAGCGGCCCTCCTGGAGTATCCTCTAGCAACTAATGTTTTCTGTAAACGATTCAAGCGTGTAAGTTGTAAAACTGTCGACTTGGATGTAGCTGCTTTGACACGGAGTGCTTGAGAATGCTTGGCCAATCTGGTAAGGGCATTCTTGGAGCACCTGCGACTCTTATGAGTAGGGGTGAAACGGTACACAGACACCACGGTTCGGTTCGGTACACGGTACATCACCTCCGGTTTGGTACGTTTCGGTTTGGTACATGCAATTAAATTGGTTTAGTTATGCGGTTGCGACTACAACCTATAGTCCTAAGAATTTCGTCCGAGATCGATCGAAGCAGCAGTCTAAAAATAGCATATTCAGCCAAGAGTTACCTCCCTTATGCTCATTATCGCCTAGAGGGGGTATACCGTATTGGTAATGGGAAGCATGTTGCCTAGCTCGGCTATTGTGTACACACAGCAACCATCGGTGTCTGGGTATGTCACAGTGGCAAATCACAAGTTCTTTCGGCGGAAGGGAAGAAAGGGATACTGATAAACGAAAAACCCCTACAGAATCGAGCGTAGTTTTAAAGAACAAGCGATATGACGACGAGAAGCGCGAGAGACGGTTTATTGCAAGTTGGAGTGAACAATTTCCATGGGTGAAATACGATGACATAGAAAATGTTATGAGGTGTTCTGTCTGCCTAAAATATCCAAGTGTTTTCCCTTGAAACAAAAAACACACGTTTGTTGATGGTTGTAGAAACTAATGTATTGATTACCTGAAAAGCCACAATACATCGGCATTGCATATTGAATGTGAATCGTACGATAGGGCTGCTCGAAGGGCTGAACGATCTGACAGTGAGAAAATTGCTGAGAATTCACAGTTGCAAGATACAGCTGAAGAAATACGTCCTATCTTAAAAGCATTTAAAACCCTTGATGAACAGACATTGAAAAAAATGGACCATTTGTTTACCACTGCTTTTCATGTTGCTTATCGTGGTAAGCCTGTTCGTGATTTTGAAGCAAGTTTAGACTTACTCGACTGTGTTGGAGTTGCCACTTGAACACTGTCATGCTGATGGTGTACTGAATGGAATAAAGACTGCAATCGACCAAGTTGGAATTTCGTTTCACAATCTCGTGAATGCTGAAGCAGAAGGACCAAAATTAGTATCGGTGAACTTTGATGGAGCCTCCGTGATGCTTGGTTCGAAGTCTGGTGTTGCAGCCAAGATATGCACTGAAGCCAAATATGTAATACCTGTACACTGTGTTGCACATAAACTGGAGCTGGCAGTCATGGACTCTGTGAAACACATGGACAAGATATCCTCTTTTGAGGATACTTTGAAACAGATTTGCAAATTTTATCATTACAGTCCCAAAATGAGGAGACAGCTAAAAGCTGTATCTGAACTTTTCAATACAGATCTTGTCAACTTAAGTGACATTAAGCAAATAAGGTGGGTCGCTAGCAAGATCAGAGCTGTCAGGGCGCTAAAGACCAGTTTTCATTCTATTCTTTCTCACATTGAGAGCGTTGCCACAGGCAGGTCAGAAAACAGTGCCACGTGTCAAGGGTGGCTGAAGAAAATGAGAAGCACTACTTTTGTTAAAACCATGTGCATTCTTCTTGATGTTCTGCCTATTTTAACAGAAGTATCTATGATATTTCAGAGAGAAGATCTGTTGATCAGTGAGGTCTCTGTAGAGCTGGAAGGGCTTTACCTAAAACTGCTAAACTGCAAGCTGGACCCTACTACCTGTGAGAACATGCAACACTTCTCAAGAGTGTACAATCATGAGATGTCAACCTTTGATGGAATCAAGTTGTATGGAGAATGTTGCCCTGTTTCCTTGAAAGAAGACCCCTTTTTGTTATCCTTGGCAGATAACATTATCAACTACATTGATAAGTGGTTTTCATGCTTTTCAGAAAAGCCCCTAAGGTATTTTGGTGTGTTTGATTACACACAGTGGCCCTCAGAACGGGAAGAACTTTCAGTGTTTGGGAAGCAAGAGCTGAGTGACTTGATGCATCATTTCTCACCTCTGTTCCCTGAAGAAGAAAGAAAACAGATCTTGCAGGAGTTCACAGACCTGAAAGGTCATCTGAAGGGATGCTCCAGACCAGTCTATGAATCATATCAACGTTTGCTGTCACATACACCCCAGAAGTTTGAACATGTAAGCAAAATAGTTGAACTGATGTTTGTGATCAGTCCTGGGACTGCTATCTGTGAGAGAATGTTCTCTAAGATGAACATTGTCAAGACTAACCACAGAACTGTATTGAACCAGGAAACCCTACAGGATACTCTAACTATCATGACACATGGACCCCAGAAACTCTGAGTTTAAACCCAGACCTGCTTTAATGGAGTGGGTGAAGAATACCCCTGGGTCAAGGCATCTTCTGTCAATGGTCAAGGGTGCTGATGCAGCTGTAGCATCCTGCAGCAGTGACTATTGAGTTGAGTGAAAAGTGTAAAACGTTTGTTTTGAAACTTGGAAGTAAAATCATATTACAGATACTGTTCAGTTCTATTGTTTGTTTCTTCGATAATATTGTTGAAAATGTATCTGTAAGTGGGGCAAGTAAATTTTTGTAAAGGGCAAGTGAAAACAGTGCTTTTACTTGTCCGTTGGCAAGTAACTTTTAAAAATAATTTTCAACCCCTGGAAAGAGGGTTTCCTGATAAAATCTGGATAAAACAGGTTAGATTAATCGTATGGCGCGTGAGATAGGTTTGGCCAACATGCTGTTGAACAGGAAGACTGGTTTTCAAGGCAAATGGGCGTGGTCATGTGACTAGATTTTATTTTGGCGCCATGTTGCAAATCTGTTTTGGCACACACTCTTGCTTTTCCGGTTGCCACATGTTGTATAATATAATATACAATGTTTACAATTCATAATTCTAATGGAGATATAGATATATGACAGTGATTGAGGTAGGTGGAAGACACAGATAGCTGTCCGCCATCACACATAGCCTGTGACTCAGGCCTTCATAGTTTAATGTTTTACTGTTCACAACAGTACTGCACCATGACTGTGAAATCAAATGTGTTTTTCTTGAATGCTTTGATGGTTTAGCTGCTATTTAGTAGGAAAGAAATATTAAAACTGCAGTTACTTTAGGTGGATGGATAATCTTTCAGAGACTAAGTGTAAGTCTACAGGCTCCTCTAGATCATGAAAACGAGGTTCTCTTGTGAGCTATGATAGGAAGTCCAGCCTTGGAGTGCTGGCTGATTTTGAGCAAAATGGGGTTGGCATCTCTGCTTATGGTACAGTAGCATACTTTCTACGCGACTGAATTTGTTAAAAAATACCAGCATGGAAATATTGATAATGGCATATGAAATATTAAATATGATTCATGTCTTCATTATGTCTCCCCCCGTAGGAGGGGAGACATATTGTTTTTGTGCCCGGCCTCGGCGTTCAAAGAGTGGTTTCCGAACCAAAACTCGGAAACTGTTTAGCACATTTTCACGTAACTTTGTTCATGAGTTAGGGGGGTGCAGGTCACAGGAAGTATTGGGAATTTTTCTACCAAACTTGACACACACACTTGGATTAATAGTGTAGTTGTGCCTTTTGAGGGTCAGAAGTCACCCATCCCACAAATGTAGGTGTGGATTGGGTCAGTGCCAATTAGCAGCATTTTGTTCAGAGGAGTGGTTTCAGGACCCAAACTCAGAAACTTTTTTAGTTAGACCACTATTGTGCCAGGAATGGTGGTGCTCTTGATGCTTTGATTTTGGAGGAGGGGGGAGACATCTGTGTTTTACGTAAACACACTTTCTAGTTTTTTCATAAAACATGATGGAGAGGGGAAGCGCTTAAAAACACTTTCTAGTTTTATTTGGGATTACATTTCCTTGAAATGATGTTATGATGTTTAGTTATTATTTTACTTCTAGGTAAAAGCTGTGTCAGTTTCTTTTGTTCATTTATTTTGCCAAATTGGGTGGAGTGGGGTGAGGGTGTTAGGGATTTGGGATGACAAGAGTGTTCACATACTGATGCTTTTGGGAAGGAGCTGAATGTCACAGTGGAACCTCCGTAAAACCACCAGGGATCTTTGCTTTCAGCTGTCTGTTTCAAACTATATTCTCTCTTGCTGCATTTATTGTTATGATGTCTCTTTGCCTCAACCTTTTGCTCAATTCATCAGCCTGACAGGTGTGTGCACTTATTTGCCGATCACATTCTTATTTTGGAATTTGATCTTTCCCAAGAGTGCAATATTGACTTTTTGGATTGAAAGTGATAAAGATTCTTCATAATCTTCATTGCTATTTTTCCAAATACATAACAATTTAATGAAATTGATCCATTACCTTATTTTCTCCAAGTTGATACTTGCAAAAAGGAGGTCAGAATGCCTCCAAGAAATTAACAGGCAATGCATTCTAATCTCCAGGGTCACACACAGCCAGGGTTTGTACCAATGGGAATTGGAATGGATATGGCTCAAGCACAAATGATGCAAGGGGGAGATATGTATGGTCACATGAATCAGTCTCGTGGAGAGGAGATGGAGTTGGACACCAGCACTGAAGACAAGAAAGATGACAATGAACACGAGGGTCATCGCCGTTCTCATCGGTCTAGAGATAGGTCAAGGTTAGTGTTTGCCATTTAGAATATATGCCATTTTAAATATTTAATTTGAGTGAAGTTATCTTGCGCCTAATTAAGATGAGTTGGTCTCGTGCATGGCACGTTGATCACTAGCCTAAAGTTAAACAACGTCAAGCCCTGGCAGCAGTAGGATGGGTGTCCCAGCTCGTTTTGTAAAAGCTCTCAGGCCTTCCAAGGTTTGAATTCCCTGTCTAGCACTGAGACGCTGATATAAAAAAAATTATGTCACCTTGGGCAAGTGGCTTCACTCGTAACTGCCTCAGTCCACCCAGCTGTAAATTGGGTACCTGGTCGGAAAGTGATGGCAATTGTGATGTTTAACCTACAAGCGCAAAAACAGGCAGCTCAGGTGGAATACTCCCCAGGGAGTTGAGAAAAGTTGTGGATTGTAGATGGTTCCAATGACAAGGGTAATAATGTGCAGCACTTTGAGCAAGCAACTAGTGCGTGGAGTTTAGTGCGATATAAGCAGCCATTATCATATATGACCTGACATACCTCACAAGCAAGATCCAACACTGTTCCAGAGCAAGTATATAATGTGTACTGGGCCTGATCATTCTCAACAGTGGGGGTCCAGGTGATGTACAGGTTGTTGGCATTCTTGGTTTCCACAAAAAACACAGAGGGGAAAGATGGTTCTGAAAATATTGATAACAAAATCATATTTATATTTTCCTTTCCAAATTTATTTTGGAAATATTTAAGCTTACCCGCCATGGTATCAGCACTCCCTATTCTGGAATAAATTAAATCATCAACCATTGAAGCAAAGGAGTTCCAATTTCTGCTTCCCTATCTTTCATCCTCACATAAGAAAATTATTTAATATAAATCAGAACTTCGACTTTGTAACTTAAACCTTTTTCTGTACAAACTGAAAATCTTCACCTCAATTTTAAATGTCTCATTATCGTCATATAACACAATAAGTGCCAAATGACGGGAAAGTATGTGGAAAGATCCCCTCTCTCTAAATATGTCAAAAATGTTTTCAAATTTGGTCAAAAATAAAGTGCCTGGGGCAAAAAAATGAAAAAGCTGGAAAACGCACACAATATGACGGGTCCCGGGTCGCTGCACAGTTCCGCGATATTAGAAGTCTGTGCGTGAAGTCGGGAACCCACAATATTGCGTGCCTTTGAAGACAACTTTATAACTTCACAAAATGTTTTAAAAAATTTATATTTTATATTTTCTTCCTATTTTACATATTTACAGTTTGGGTAGGCATGCCAACTAACAATTATCAACTAAAACTACTTGTTTTCGAACAGTATACATACATGACATAAAATATTGCGGGACATAAAAAATTGCGGGTCCAGGCTTTTACCAACATTTCACCCGTTATTTGGCTCTCAAAAACTAAGTTACACATAAAAATAGAAATTTTTGCTAGGTGGTATTAAAACAATATCTTCCCGATATATTACAATACAAAACAGAATTTCCGTAATT